>JADLIF010003221.1:0-80988 GCA_016648015.1 Steinernema khuongi | reverse complement strand
CGTCACCGACAAGAAGAAGCCGTCATCGTCATCTCAGCAGATCCGCGGATTCATTGTGTTGCTATTGACTCTGCTTGTTGTATGTCTGTCATGTATATGACCTCTACGTCCAGCAAGGACTGAATTAAAGAATAAATGGTAAATGGTAAATGATCCCAGTAAATTACGGTGGTTGACACCGAAAGGTATCCCATCCGAAGTGGTAATTTTGCAACGCACTCTAATTTGTGAACTTGCGAACGGTATAGTGGCTGCTAGGTTTCGCATTTAAACTGGATTGCTGACTATAAAAAATGTTTTTATGGCGTCGTAAATGAGTCATTTCTAATGGCGTACGGGGAGCTCGTATCGGAAGATCGAAAGCAGGGGGCTGTTTAGTAGTGCTTCGAGAGGAACGCAAACGTTTTCTGTTCTACAAATAAAGGGTGTACGATATCAATGGTAGCCCTATTTCAGTAAGCCATGAATAAAACTTAAGAGAGCGGCGCATTTCAGTTCGCGAAATTTTTAAAGAGCGGTGACAGATTTGTCTGAAAGGAAAAAAGTATTGACACGAGTCCAAAAAGTGCATTTTTAGAAGGAGTTGGCAAAAAACAACCTTTCAAAATGAAGCGCCACGAACTATCTGCTTCTCGAACGGACATGTGGGACACGCGTAAGTTTTGCAGTACCTCTTAGACCATCTCGTGTCATTATGCATCACTTCTTAAAGCTACTTAGTATTTGAAAAAAATTTTCTTACAATACTGAACCTAATCTAAAAAAAATTTAAAAAATATTGAAAAATATTTTGGCAAAGAGACATGTGATTCCTCAGTATCTCGACATCACTTCGTGAAATAGATATCCTCTTTAAATCGAACTACTGGAAAATTGTCGCTTCAGTCCGTCGTGTTCATGTGCTATTGCGACTCCGAAAGTACACATATTCCCTAAGGGCGAATATACATATATGTATGCAGGAAACGAATCGTGACAACAGGAAACGTTGTGCGTTGGACTTTCCAGGAAAACATTATATTGGAACAGACTCCAGTCACTTCATACGGAAAACATCAATTTATGAGAATTTTCTTGCACATCTGAGTTCAAAACCTATAAGGAAGTTACGGGCAAGAAGCCTTGGAAACTGTTTATCAAGAGTCCTTAAAGTCCTTAAATACTTATGTATACTAAAGTCGACTAGAACGTGTGATGTTCTGGCTGGTCGCTAGACGCAAAAACAGAAAAGGGCAAGTGAAGGCATAGTAAGTAAACTTATTTATGCACTACTGAAGTCTAGATTGCCTCATATCCGATAAGCATAGGGGAATTTATATCATTAGATAGCAACTAATCCAATATACTTTATTTTCAGTATGTAGTAGAATTAAAATATTGTTATTTTGAAAATATAGAGCAAAGGCAAAGGAATTCGTATCGAAATAACAAAAGGTATAAGAGGACCTCATTTTTCATCGGTGCAGCTGGAGTTACGCTGCAAGAATATTGTTGTATTTGTTGAACCAATGCGTCTGCAAGGAACGACAGTAAGCCGTTTCTTTCGGTGAGGCAAAACTTATATTAAAACATTCACACTTTGAGTGGTTTTAGAAAATCATCCGCTGTTTCATCCTTTACACGGACATGTCTTGTTTTGGCCGAAGGGACGTCAGTTCCGCTTTTGAATCATTCCTTATTTGCATTGCGTTCATGACGGATAATAAAATCTTCTTAAAATCTTCTGCTGTGTCATATTTTATATCTACCGATTATCGCCTAGTCTGTCGAAAGGTTTTCGTAAATCGGTAAAGCGATCCTCTTATCTCAAACACGCAGAGCTGTCGCCATTAGGGCTTATCCGTTCATAGTAATAGATCGAGACGAGAATACATGGAAGTTGTTCTGGGAATAGTGGGATTTCCGAATACAGGGGTTCTGCCACAAAATCGATTACACTATGATCATGGTTTGGGAATGAAGAAGACGGGAAAAATGTTATTGTAGCTAGAAACGTTGTTGTCAAGTAAAGTAATGCTAACTAGTAGTATTAGGACATCATGTCTGTGAACAGACAATTTAATCCACAATTTATCCAAAACTCAGTAGCTCACTCAGAGGAAAAGGAAAGAGAAGGGCCCTGGCTTCCTGCAGAATTCTATCTCTACGATTGGATAAATACCGCAAAGAATGTAGCAGGAAAAGCCATACCGCCCATTGTGCAAGCTTCTGATTATTTTTTGCTCTTTAAAAAGCATTGTTCGTAAAGAAACATTTCAAAAGTGACCATTGCTCAGTCTTCTTGCAGAATCTCATGAACACTGTGGCTGCAACTGTCTATTGAAGATCGATCTCACATACTTATATCTGAGAGACGACATTTCAGGAGCAACTATGTACAGTGCGTGCCATAATGATACCGACACCTAGATTTTTCGCCGGATCGATGCGTGGACGAACTTTTGAGATGTGCGGTATTCACGGTTGGAAAGAGCACACAAAATAACGGTAGTACACGCGCAAACGAAAAAATCCGCGCGGATTTCCCCAATGGCACGCACTGTATATGTACCATACAGAACAACTTGTTTTTGCGAACAGATACTATTTTTGTCACCTCTGCAAATTCTGCGGCAAGTGCTGGTCAAAAAATCTGTCTTTTAATTGTGCACACACTATATGATTCTGAACGATCGTACCATGTAAGAAACGAATAATTCTGTAGAAAATGATGTTTTAGGTGTATAAGGGCTTATGTGACCACTGCTAAAAGTAATTGCAGAATAACGGCATCATTTTATTGCACATTTGGTCTATGGACTTCGACGGGGTCGTCAATTCTCAAGCCGTCGTGCTGAAAGTCAATTACCATTTGATTGGTTGTGTTGGGGAACCAAATATAGTGTTAATATTTATAGACTTAGAACGTTTTCTGTCATGGGTGATGTGTTACAAAATGGCATCCTGCAGATCATGAACCACCTGATTGATATCCATATTACGAAAGTTTTGCTCTATGACGAATAATGGTTAACAGCAGTAAATTGCCTACTCAGTAAAATTGTGCAAGAAACCTTAAATGCAAATGATAGTCGAATTTGCTAGTTTGTTAGGTATGATTTTCTCGGGTGCTGATGCCGTGTGCTCTGTAAAAGATCCATTCAGCATGATATGCGGATAATGAGTGACGCCTATTCGGACACATTCCCAGACGAGGTTGCCGAAAACCACTTAGCCATTGCTTTTTTATGTTTAAAGAAATCCATAGAACACACTTGCAATGACATAAATCAAAGCGTGCCATTGCATCCCGAGGGAATACAACGTCAGCATCAGAACTACACTGTCAGCATACACTGTGAGCCATTTCGGCTAATGTATCACTCAAATGGAAGAGCGCGGCAGCACTCTCGTACCTGAGCAAATGTGTCCTAAATGGGGTAATTTTCAAGGCATAAATTCAACGGTTGCAATGGCACATGCAACGTTTGCAATCATTGGTTCGATTCTCCACGTTCCGGACGAGAGGCACGGTGGTGATTCTTCGTCACTTGGTGCCGCTACTTGGTGTCGTGCCGTGCGCTTGCTTTTTCCATGGCTTCTGCGCTTTCCGTGGCTTTTGCGCTCGTGTTTTTTTCTTTCCAAGGCCTTGGAATCGTATTTTTCCGAGTTATCTAATTCGTCCTTTCAAATGGAAGTGGTTAGATAATATTTTGAAATGCGTCTCTTTGGATATGCTAAATTGAGTGGTTTTGGAAGGAATCGTGGATTGTGCTAACACTCCAGGGCTCACGGGTGTGGTAAGATGATCTCTCAACGAAACTGCGGACTAAACCATCTTCGGAGCTCGCTGAGAGTCGTAATGGGAAATGAATTACGCAAAAAGTAAAAATCTCAAGTACGCATATGCGAGGTGAGTTTTCCTGTATAATAAGAAAATCATAAGAGTCTCTAAGAAAGACCGACTTCACCAACACACTCTTCCGGAAGTTACTGAAAAGATATAACGTGTTTAGATACATGAGACTGTTTCATTTAATGCAGGTCTTGTATGAAACAAATCTGAATAAACATAACGTTGTAAAACTACGGTTTATGCATTACACAGTCACATCACCACAAACGGGAGACTTTTCGAAGACTGACGGAGATATGATGGACGAAGATATGATAAACAAATAGGGGAGATCGCACAAGGATTCCACAAAGTTCTCAGTTAAGAACGCGAGACAACATCATGGAGATTGCGATGCGGTTAGCGCGCACGAAGTCGGCAGGAAGGCGGCGCTCAAGGCTGCGAAGCTCCTCGCGGTTCAGTTGACTGAGCGCTCTACGTCCTCCGTTCGCAGTCAACTCGTTTAACTGCTGTTCCAGGTTCATAGCGTTGGGTCGGGCGCCTCGTGGCATGGTTGCATTGGGGCGCATAACCTGTGGCATATGCGGAATGCGCCAGTGTCCCAGCTGCTATAAATGGATGAGAAGTACAAAACGATTCGTAAGTGACATACAATGAACGGGAGTTCGTTCGCAGCCAAACGTACTGGCTCTTCTTCCTCTTCCTCCATCGGAGACATGCGACGACGTCTTGGAGGGGGATCAGCATGCATTTGGTGCTAAAATTGCATAAGCTCTGTAGACAAGTTAGATCTATAAATGACTGGACTCTGTCCACTTTTCATTTCTACTGGAGATCCGAATTTGCTGCGAAAATTAGTATGAAAACATTACTTACGACAGTAGCTTGCTGCGGCATAGTCTCCGGCATAGAAGCTGCCGGTTCCTCCGGCAAAGGTCTCTTCCTTGAGTTGCTGTCGCCAGCCTAAAGTATGAATGCTAGGAACGTCTTTAAAGACCGCATACATCAGTTCCCTTTTGAAACGGGTTACGTAGATGATTTTCGTCAGGATTCATTGCGGTCTAAAAAACATTCATTGTCAGCTGGAAAACTATTGAACAACACGACAGAGCGAACATAATAAGACAGTTTGCCAAATCGGAAAGTTAAAGCAGAACGTCACCATATAAGCAAAAGTGTGAGGCACTGTTCTTTCCCTATTAGCTTAGGCTTGAACTAAAATGACACACGAGCAGCCGGCGGGTGATAGGTGCAATGACTAGGCTGGGAAGGTGGACAAGGCGCAACGCGGACGGCTGCATGTAGTATGGGCCTCTCGGTCATGTGTCAACATCTAAATTGCACTCAATGTTATTATCGATTGCATTCACACCGACGGAGCGCGTGCGCCAAATGACGGCAAGGATGGCAGGATGGCTTCCTTGACCGCGTGGGGATCAAACACCAAAAGACACAAAGCAAAGACATGTAGAAGAAGCAGCTCTACTTTTAGAACGCGTTCGATCCGAATCATGAAACCTTTAGCACTTTTAGGGGCTTTATTTCTGGTAGTAGCTTGTACTCATTCAAACCGGTCCCAGGGAGCGTTTTTGTCAAATAGCCTTCACTTTCAATCCAACTGTAATGGAACAGTGATAAGCCGTTAAAAAGTCATATACTTTGGCGAAACTTGGAAAGGGGGAACAGAAGGTGAAAACCCTCTTTGTATGAAGGAAAGCCTTATTTGGGGCAACGCGGTATCAGCGCAGTCGAAGCTCAAAAGGCCGAAGAACGACTTTTGCTGTGTACGGAAAAAAACCGTTGTTATTTATTGATTAATGGAAGCGGCGAGGAGAACGCCGCCGCGTCGCGAACCCGCAGGAACGCGCTGGTCGGAGGACGAGGTGCCACCGCATACACATGGGGTTAGCGGCAGCCGGCGCGCGAGGCAACAGCATATCGACCGCAATTGAGAGAAGGCAGACTGTTGGGACATTCGTTTGAAAAACACACTCAAATCTTCAAATGATATGGAAATTATGCGGGTAACAAATGATAATTATGCAGAAACGCAAAGAAAAGTGTCGAAAGAAGGCAGATTTTGTTATGGAACGTTGTTTTACCAGGAACAAATTACTGACATTACTGTCACTGGACGTGAAGGGGAACGCGCAGCTATTTGCTACAAGTAAAACAAACTAAAACATGAGCGGTCAAATGACAGCAAGCGCACTAGAAGAAAGGCCCAGAAAAGAAAAGCCTCTTTTTAAGCTGTCGTAACCAGAAGCTTATCCAGCTAACTGGAAGCTAATCCAACAAGCTAACGTACATAAGCTCTAACGCTCAGTAAGATCTAGGTAGAGCCAAGCAGAGGCAAACCTTTTACTCCTTAGAGAGGGTCGGCTCCCATCTCCGGGAACGGGCCCGACCGTCCTATGGGGCGCCAGGAACGCAAAGTGAGGAAGCGCCGCGAAAGGAAGGGACAGTCGATTGGACGACGACCGTGCCAGCTGCAAAACATCGCCAGGCGTTGAAAGGAAGCAGACAGGCCGAGGCGTACACATTACCATAAAATGAAAGGTGAGAACGCGCACTTTTGCGCCATAACTCATTCGTCGCCAAAAGACCATATTGATTGGCCTTATAGGCATTTGAATGGACAAGCAACGACTATACACCAGTGAGCGATGTTTTATATTAAACTTAAAGACATACAACCATGCGCATCTGATTTACATCATGCGATATTACTGAACAGAGGGCTTTCCCTGTTTTGTGAAGAATTCGATCTGCATGTCACTGTCACAAGCGACTCCGGCACAGGCAGTGATGAGCTTGGTGATTGTGGAGAACTGTTTCATGAAGGCATTGCACACAGGAGCGCCTTGAGGTACCACAGGAGCCTTCAAGAGGAGGCTCAAAAGTGAGAGTACCGAGTTGAAGTTTTCAAACTCGTCGGTAGCTGTAGTCTTGTACTGCAACAAATACGTGGTATCACAATAGGAAAACGACACTACCTTAATACGACTGCAAAGTTCTGTGATGAGAGCGAGATCGAGAATCAGGGGGGCTGCGAGAAGCGAGTCTTCGCACGTGTTATGAATAACCAACGTCTGCTGGCCACCCATGAATATGGAGCAGATATACTCGTCCATGGCGCGCTTGCTGTCGCCTACGTAAGGGACGTACTTGATCACAACAACATGATCTGGGTTCTTTTCCTCGGGGTAAAGGATCTTGTTGCTCTGGACCATGTCGTCGACGACGGAAGACTTTGAGATCTCCTTGGACCTAGAGCACACCCCGTCAATAAATCCTTTGAGGGAACTGTAACTACCGGAACTGGCGCTGCTCGCTCAGGTTCTTTCCGTCATTGTTTCCCAAATGGTTGTAGGAGACGATGCTTTCGGGTTTCAGTCCACTGCTGACCAGAAACTCAACGAGAGACGACTTGAGCTTAGTTTGGCCGGATTTGAAGTCGTCTCCTCCCACAAATACGCGGTGCTGAAAAATGGATATTAATCAACCTGTGTTATTTGCATCACGAAGCAATATCCTAGCATTGAGCTGATACATGACTGTTTTTGCTCAAATGTCAATGTGGAGGCAAAAGAATGATAAAGCAACGAGATTACGCGAGTCTTCATTGACGAAGTTCTTTGAAGTTCACCTATCACCCAACTGCTGCTCATCATGCTGTCTTTTTTTCAGTCATGTTGAAGGATAAACCGTTCGTCATACCTTCTTGGCAAGCTCGATGATACCCGGAACGAGTGTGTTCTGTGGAGATCCATTGATGTAGTGCGCTCCCTCAAGAATCGAAGCAATGGCAAAGATGTTCGACGGCGACACCTCCTCTTCGTTGGCGGCGATGGCCTTCAGAATGTCTTCGGCGGTCGTGTTAAGACCACTGCGGACTTCAGTGTAGCGTTCGGTGTTTGCAGTCCAGAGCACGATTACACATTCTATTCCACTTGCTAGTAAACCGAGTATCTGGCTGTTCACTCACCAAGGTCGTGCTTCTCTTTGAACTCTCGAATATCACGACGGATGTGCTCCAGATGTTCAGCCTTTGTCGCCGCTGGAATGACGTTGTTGACTCGATCTCCCTGGTTGGAAGCGATGAAGTCGGGGTAGTAGATCGAAGGCCGGGGAGTGATGTGCTCGACGTGAGGGCGCAACTTATCGATAAGTTCAGGCTCGAAGACCTTTGAACGATTCTCTTACTCAAGTTGGTCATAATATGAACCTACTTTAGCACGCAGCATCGCCTCGTAGATGTTGGCGTTGTTGATGTCCCATCCGTCGATGATGAGATTATTTGGGTTGACCATGGGCAGCACCGAGTTGAATGGCACGCTCACCTGTTTTTCGCCATCGAAGCCAAGGTGAACAACGGTGGACTGGGTAATGGATCCCAGGTAATTCGCGGTCTGGACGCCGTTTCTGGTGCGCCAAGACATCTGTTCGCGGTTGGCAATGGTAGATCCGACTACGGTAGACCCGTTGTTTCCTCCGAGACCAACAAGAAGGAGGCCGGTACGGCTTGGCTTCAGCTTTGTTTGAAATTTGTAGTTGTACACCTGGGGAGACACTTTGATTTTTCCGTTCTCCAGCGTTTCTATCTTGTTCTTGCGGTAGGCGTATTCTGCATTCAGAGTATCTCCATCGACAGTAGAGTAAGGGGAATCGATGAGAATCTTAAAATTCAAATATGCAGTAGGGACGAGAGATTGTTTGACTACCTCAGTTTTGGAAGCTTCCTTGTGGACACCATTGACAGCAGTGGTTGAGTTTGTTCCATTCTTCAGAGTCATGGTGGCAGATGTGTCTCTGGCGTGCAGAAAAATCTGTAGCATTTAAAACATTGAGACTGGAGCAAACTAGCTCTGATGCTTTGAATTCAAAGCAATGTGCCCGCGGAAGTTCATTTTGCAAGTCATTAAATGCTAGTTTACTTCTGGCAAAAGTTCCCTACTGCATACACGGATAAGAGTCCATGGAATTTCATGGCGCGGGGACATACGAACACAGGAGTACTCAAGTGGTCTAAGAACCTATGCAAGCAGTTTTGAACAAAAGCAACATTAAGCTGACGTGGCCTTAGATAGATAAGTGACCTCAGAGAGATAAGTGCGATATCGCACACCGAGTGCGATATTCACATAGTGAGTCTGCAGAGTATCTGCGTGGACTCGTTTCTGGCCTTTCTGGTTACATGTATTGAGTATGTAGGACAAAATGCAAAGAATTTTGGATCTTATAAGTACGTTCTTCTAAGATATTAATTTTGATAATCAACAAAGATTAAGAGAGCTGCTCAAAGAATAGTGAGGTCTATTCAACAGGAACAAACAAAGCAGGAACAAAGATCAGTGACGAGAAAGGCCGAATGGTCGGATCAACAGTAGAAGCGACCTTAAATGCAACATCTTTGCCCTTCGAAGCACGTTTTCTATCACTGCTTTTTTGGTTCCGTCTGGTATTACCGGTTCTTTTCGTACCGCATTGTGACCTCTCCCGTTCAGAAAAGGGCAAATTCAGTTTACTTCGCTTGTGTCAATCGAACGATCTGAAGGATAACGGAAGATGCGCAGTTTGTAGTCGCAGAATTGTGTGACGGATTCAACTACTTCCTGGTTCCTCAGAGCGTCGCGACAAAAAAATGCAAAGCTAAGTAAATTTCGATATCGTACCAGGTCTGTCCTTGTTTCAATCTCAGCGATGACCAACTTTAGCAACCTTTTGCCTGTAAAGACACTAATTTCAGTATCCAGTTTTCTCGCGTTTATGTGATGGTTTTTGAGTCATTCAATCTCCTCTATCTTTAAAGGGAGCCTATCTTTCCGGCGCCAATGATTTGGTTTACATTTATGAAAAGCGCCATAACTTACTAAATAAACCATGCTAAACAACGTCATCATATATATTTTACGGGAGAATAACAAAAACTGAGTTATCCAATAACAAAAAACACAAAAAAACGGTTTGTTCGCTCAAACAACGCATACATGTTACCGACGCAGTTGGGCAAATGGAGATGTGGAATATTTAAGGGACCGGAACGCTCCGAAGTGATCATTTTCCACGTAACCATGAACAAGAAGCTATTCATTATGATCGTCATTGCTTCGTCTCTTGTTGGTTGTGTCCGAACGGAAAACCTCACAACGTCGACGGAAGGAACTACGACCACTGCGAATTCTGCCACCTCCTGCGACAATTCTCCTAGAGCCTTGTTTGATTGCGAAACCAACCGAGACAAATGCAAGATCGAGAAATGGAAAAGTGTTATGATCGAGTTTTGTCCGAAGACCTGCGGACTATGCACACCGTCCAATTGCACGGACAACACAGTCTGTGGCGGAATGAAAGCACTGTGCCGTGACTTTGAATGGGTCGGGATTATGAGAGATAACTGTGCGCTCACTTGTGGATATTGCAACGAAACCGGAGGAGGTACAGGTAAGCGTCCCAACGATTACAGAGCAGTACTCCTTTAAGCAAATATCCGAATACAGGGTACATTCTGTACCTGAACGCGACTGCGCCGTTTAGGCAATGGTACCAAATAATTATGAAAAATTAGCACAGATCGCTAATAACATGCAAAAGCTGACAGTCGCCAAACATTCACTTGCAGAATGTGTTGATACGTCTCCAAACTGTGCTCTGAATGCTCGCTATTGCAACGATCCCAGCTTCTCCGACATCCTCGGCAAGAGCTGCGCTCGCACATGCAACCGCTGCGGAGGTTCTGTAGCCTGCACGGACGCAAGCAGATCTTGTGCTCAGTGGGCCAAGAAGGGATTCTGCACCAATACCTTCTATGAAGAAACCTACAGGCGGCGCATGTGTGCAAGAACATGTAAATTCTGTTGAAATATGACTATGCACTTTATCCGCCGCGTTGATCGATTCAAATATAAACAAGAGCAAGAATAAACAAGTACTGAACGTCATACTCTGATACTACTGATTTCACAATTGTCAACTCACAAATTCACGCTTTTTGTAGATTTCGAAGCATTGTAATTCCTTAAATTTGATTAGATCCAACTTTTGATTTACCATGATTTATAGACCATTTCACACAAATTGACAAGTATGGCATATTCCAAGAGAAACCACAATGTCTTTGGAATATGCTGATCTCCAATCTCTGCTTTGTTTTATTCAATTTCATGATAATGATAAGACATTCGCATGACGATCGACGGTCTATGATACCATGGAAAACACTGCACCGCGCTTATCAAGAGAGAACCTGGACGAAAGTGAAATGAGATGCAAAGCTGATCAGAAAACGTGCTTCAGCTTTAGTCAATTACACGGACCATATATGTACTCATATGTGAATTGCTTACTTAAGCCCTGGAAGCTTGCATTGAAACCCGAGGCAGGTAAAATCCAATTAAATGATGTTTGCATGAAATTATTCTATCAAACACAGTCAAATTGAATAATGACATCATTACGTTTCCTAATTTTCAACGGACCGTTTGATCATGTTGAAAGTACAAGTACCACTCGATCTTTCAAAACACCTCTTTCACTTTGCAGTGATTGATTGCGTTTTCGCGTGTTGTCCTCATTTTGGTGACATCACTATTGCGGGAAATCTCCTGTGTGCACGTGCCCATTGGAGCATTGGACTCGATCGTCGTTTGAACACAAAATACAAAAGTTCTGTTTGAGAAAACGATGTTGACAATCTGCTGAGTAAAAAATCCGCTTTGGATTCACCGTCATTTCGTTTTGTTCTTCTTTCCATGTACTGTAGCCCTGAGTGGTCCATTGTGAAGCAAGTAGTTCACGGCGGACTGTAATGACGGTGAAACGACACGTAATAATGTGAAGTTATAGGCTCATTCTCGTTCGTTGCAAGCTAATTTCGCACGCAAACCGGATTTGTTTGTGTTTTAGGCGAAGTTGCTATCGCTTATAACGAACTTCGCGCCGTTCTGTAGTAAATGTCACTCTTGCACTGCTTCTCTTCCTCACCGCTACGTTCTTTCTTTCTTTACTGTCACCATCGGCACAACCCCGACAACAACAGCGATGAGCGGTGATGCGGCGTCGCGCACAAATATTGTAGTGATCGCCGTCTTCGGCTATCGCTCGCGCCATGCACTGCCGCAACGTGAAAGTGGCGTCTTCACTGGTTGTAGTTAGAAATTCTATGCGTGGCGCACAAGTTCGCCTGTGCACAACTGAGGAGCACTCTTCGTCCTCAAGTCCCTCCCCTCAGCTCTGGATCACAACTTGTTTGTGGTGTTAGCCGTCGCAAAATGATCATCCAAAGGCGGGCTAAAAGTATTTGTTCATAATATAAAAGAGGACTTCGATGGCGACCAGCAATCACTACGGCGAGTCGTCCTTGTCCACTTTCCCTTTCATGGTGTAGTCTATGATAAGCAATTATCAGACGTCGCTTCATTCTCTCTTTTAACGGCGCGGGGATCTCCCCTCCAGCACTCACAACGCCATTCGTTGTTTACATCTGTGCCGTCGTCGCTCCTCTTGTTTGCTTGAGGTCTTAAAAATTTTGTGCATTTCAGAAGTCGTTCAACAATGTCCGGAAAGTCTTGCCCTCATGCGGACCAGCTCCAGCAGTACAAGCAGAGCCAGCCGGTAAGCCACGTTTTTATTGGAGTTGTTGGTTGCAATGTAGGTCAACGAGGGATTGCCAAGAAGTGCGCGTTTGGCACAAATTTTATGACGACCTTTTCTCCCCGGTTACTGTCTTAAAACTGGGATATTCGCCTAGCACTTCCAATGCAACTAGCAACCGCCAGAAGTACAATGTGAATTTCAGCGCCCTCACACCTTCACCACATCCAATGGTGCTCCGATTTTCAACAAAAATGCCGTTCTTACCGCTGGTCCGCGCGGTCCAATGCTCATCCAGGACACCGTGTTCATGGACGAGATGGCCCACTTCGACCGCGAACGCATTCCGGAACGTGTTGTCCACGCCAAGGGGGCCGGCGCCCATGGCTACTTCGAGGTCACCCACGACATCACTAAATACTGCAAGGCCGACATCTTCAGCGAAGTTGGCAAGCGCACTCCAATGTTCATCCGCTTCTCGACCGTTGGTAAGCGTTCTACGTGCTTTGCGAAAAAAACACATTTGGGAAAAAAGCCACTTGCCCAATGAACTCATTATCCAAATGAACTGTCAAAGCAATTATTCCAAACCCTTGCTAAAAGGTTCCATTTTGAGGTGGCGAATCCGGAAGTGCCGACACTGCTCGCGACCCTCGCGGTTTCGCCATGAAATTCTACACTGAAGAAGGAAACTGGGATCTGGTCGGCAACAACACCCCAATCTTCTTCATCCGTGACCCAATCCTCTTCCCTAACTTCATCCACACGCAGAAGCGAAATCCCGCCACTCATCTTAAGGTTACTCATTCTCTGTGAAGGACATTTACACGCAGAAATAGGACCCCAACATGGTCTGGGACTTCTTCTCGCTTCGCCCCGAAAGCACGCACCAAGTTATGTTCCTGTTCAGCGACCGTGGAACCCCCGACGGATATCGCCACATGAATGGATATGGATCCCACACTTTCAAGCTTGTCAACAAGGACGGAGAGGCTGTCTACTGCAAATTCCACTGCAAGGCAATTGAAAAATAGTTCAATAAGACTCAATTTGAGTATCATTTTAGACTGCACAGAAGATCAAGAATCTGTCGTCCGAGGAGGCTGGTAAGCTAGCTGGAACCGATCCTGATTACAGCATTCGCGATCTGTATGATTCGATCGAACGTGGAAACTATCCTCAGTGGAACTTCTTCATCCAGGTTATGACCTTCGAGCAAGCCGAGAAGTTCCGATTCAATCCATTCGATGTGACCAAGGTATGTTAGAGATCTTGAGCAAAATCATCTGAAACCCAGACTCCCATAAGAGTTCAGATCCTACAACGAACATTCTTCATATTGCCCATTTCCGCGCAAAGTATCTTTGCCATTTCAGGTGTGGTCCCACAGCGAATTCCCTCTGATCCCGGTCGGCAAATTCGTACTAAACCGTAATGCGTCTAACTACTTTGCCGAAGTGGAACAGAGTGCCTTCTGCCCAGCGCACGTCGTGCCCGGCATAGAATTCTCGCCCGACAAGATGCTTCAGGGCCGTTTGTTCTCCTACACCGACACCCACTTCCACCGTCTCGGAACCAACTACATCCACCTTCCCATCAATTGTCCCTTCCGCGCTCGCGCACACAACACTCAACGCGATGGCGCCATGAACTTCGGGGACAACCAGGGAGGCGCGCCCAACTACCACCCGAACTCATTCAATGGACCTCTGGAGAGGAAGGACGTCAAGGAGAGTGTGTTCCACGTTGCCGGAGATGCGACTCGCTACAATTCTCACGATGAGGACAACTTTACTCAGCCAGCTGAATTCTGGAACAAGGCATTGTTTCCTGGACTGGTTAACAGCATATGACTTTCCCGTTTAGGTTCTGAGCGCGGAAGAACGCCAGCGTCTTGTGGACAACATCGTCGACTCGTTGGGCGAATGCAAGCAGTTCATACAGGATCGCGCCATCAAGAACTTCTCGCAGGTAAACCCTGACTTCGGTCGCATGATTCGCGAAGGAATCGACAAGAAGAACCAGGAAGCTGCCCTGCGCCATCACCTCTAATGATAGTTTACGTTTCTCAATGAAGTTGTAAAGTTTGTGATCGGGACAATCTTGACGTGTAATAAATGCCAGTGGTGTAGAAGCTGTGTCTCAACAATCAACGTCAATATTTTGCTCACGTTATTAAAGTCGTTCGCGTTGGTGATATTTTAGATCGGCGCATCTTTCTTGCTGCTTTAGATATCCCTGATGTTTCCATCATCCATTATTACGCGGTGCAGAAGACTAGTAAATGCGGCCGCATATACGGATTCAATAATTTATTCTAAGTGTGGGATGTCGTTAAATCCATTTGTCTTCTTATATACATATAAACGGTAGAAGCATACAAGTGCCAGCTCCTGCTAACGCAATTTGTCGTCAACCTAAAACGTGTGCTATTTTAGCACAACGATATAAGAGTGATCAATGCACGCAGAATAGGAAAAATTGGCATGCTCAACGAAAAACAGCATCAGGGAATGAGGCAGCTGCTTGCCCCATAGTTTCTTAGCTCAAGTCAAACATATTTCTTGCACAATAATTGCCACTGTAACTGCACCTACGAGTAACATAATTTCCGAATTGTTATCGGATAAAATTTTCTGTTTCTGCATCGACCTCCCTAAAAGGCGCCTGTTCGGTTTTAAGTAAATTGGGGCTTTTGATGTTCTTTAATGGATGTGTGAACTGTGTAGAACTTGATCTATCGAACGACGTATGGATTTCTGATGCCACTTTTATTTTGATGGCACTTGAAATTTTTTTATCAATTGTTTCTGGTAGCTTATAACTTTACTGAGCAACTTGCTGGTTTGATTTTTTCCCGCGACATTCACGATTCGGGAACGCGACACTGCCGCAATTTGCACCACTCATCCATGTTCACCTCCGTTTCTATTTCTTTTCCTCAGCCGTCCTAATGATGGTCATATTCCTTTGTACGGTAAGATGTTCGCGTCGCAAAAGCGGAGACACCGCGACGTTGCCTTCGAATGAGAACAACATAAAAACAAGCAGACTGTCATTATGACGGCGCGGAGACAATGTCGACCACGGCGATAAAATCGTCCTCCTTTGCAGACCTCTCAAAATGTGACCAGGACGTTTTTGTCCACTGCAGGTTGTAGACCACTGCTGGAATGCGATGACTTTATGACATGTTCGTCTAGGGTGAAATTGCATGGTTTCCGCGTGTATGTGGTCATTAAAAGAACAGGATAGTGGTGCTTTGTTCGGATGAGTAGTTGTCAGTTCAGTTGCCACTGATAGAAGCATCCTGGTACAGGGCACAAGCATATGAATATGTGTGACATTCCAATTATGCAGAGTACCTGTATCTTTAAGCTGACCTCTAAAGGAGTCATTCTCCTAAAGGATATAACTGGATGTTTGAAATGCTTGGCTAAACTTCAGGAATTCAACCTCTGAAGTGTTTAAGAACGTAATAATCACCCGCAATCAGCTTTGATGTTAGAAGTTGCATCCATCTACACGTCCTAGGTTCATAATTTTCACTAGGGTTATTCTACTTTCAAAGAGATCTCTGAAATGTGTAAATATCAACAGAAAAACGTGTTTTCCCTGCAGATAATGAACGCAGTTACAACGTCCTCTTCCAGTATTATGGTAATAACTGTGTGCGCAGTCTCCATAAACGCCATTCGCAATTACATTAGGCAACGTCCATTGTGTTCTAACGGAGATCCGGTAGAGATAATGCGCAACTGTGTTTGTTTAGATGTGATCATGTTTGGCGACCCCATTGCTTGTTGCAATTAATGTGCCGAGTTCCGTGTTCCGTCGCGACGTGGACGCCCCCCGCACAGGCGCCGACTTGAGGCAAGGCGGAGTTTTTGTGAGACTATAAAGGAGCGACTGCAAGCAGGACGGTCATCAGTCATCTTTTGACTTCTGTCATCCAATGGAGGAGTGTGGACTCAAGTGGTGGGCTCGTTCGGCGGCGGCCCTGGCGGGCACGGCCTTCATCGCTTTGGCCATCACCGTGCCGATCATCATGAACGACATGAGTGTCATGGAAGAGGAGTTGGCTCTGCAGCGTGTCGAATATATGGAGATGTCGAATAAGATGTGGAAAGAGCTAATGGAGCAGAACGACGAGATCAAGCACAGCCGCGTTGCCCGTGAAACCAATCGCCAGCGTCGTCAATGTAAGTGATCAGTAGTAGAATTTTTCATAAATACGACCAACCAACTTTCAGATGAAAACCCTTCTGCAGGCGTGGAATCCAAGAAACCGGCCAAACAGCAAGAGTGCCCCGCCGGACCTCCCGGCGCTCCTGGAGCTCCAGGAGACAAAGGCGAAGACGGACCAAACGGAGCCCCTGGACGTCCAGGAAATGGAGCAGGAGGGGAAGGAGGATACGACAACGGCGTCGCTTGCACACCGTGCCCACCCGGACCAGCTGGTGTTCCTGGATACAAAGGAAAACGTGGATCTAGAGGAGACAAGGGAACCAAAGGACCTTCTGGAAACCCTGGACATGACGGAGAACCTGGAGAAGCTGGACCTGATGGGGAGCAAGGCTACCCTGGAAACCAAGGATCACCTGGAGAGCGTGGTGCTCCAGGAGAAGATGGCATTGGATACGCGAAGGGACCACCTGGACCTAAGGGAGAGACAGGCGCTCCTGGCATGGACGGAGACGAGGGAATGCCTGGTGAACGTGGAGATGACGCTCTTCCTGGACCTCAGGGTGAAACTGGACCGGCCGGACCTCCTGGCGAACCCGGAAAAGATGGTGTCGCCGGATTCCCTGGAAAGGCAGGAGGACCTGGAGCCGATGCCGAATATTGTCCCTGCCCAGAACGCACAAAGAAAGGGGATGAGGGAGTTAATGCCGCTAAATCGTACGAGGAACCCGCTCCCGGTGCACAAACTAAGGCTCCTGCTCAACAGCCTGTTGCACCAACTGGAAAGGTAAATTTTGCTTGTCAAATAGAGTAAGTAGACAAATGTTACAGACAACCGAATCACAAACTTCTTACGATAAGCGCGCACGTGCCGCTGCTCTTCGCCGTCGTCATTTGCGGCTATAAGCTCTCACACACTCGTACATCCGTTGTGACTGTAGCATTGTAGCCAAATAAATACAAGCAATTATTTTGCACCTGTGGCGGGATCGACAAAACCGGGAAGTGCTTCCCGGTAGCTTCCCGGTAACTTCCCGATGGCTTCCCGGCTTCCCGGTCGAAAGTGCCGGGAAGCTGGGTTCCCGGTTGCCTTTTGTGTACCAAGGACTCCACGTCTGTCACGGTATTTTTGTCCTACGGTCGACGCGACCTTACCGGGAAGCTACCGGGAAGCACTTCCCGGTTTTGTCGATCCCGCCACTGGTCTTCAGAAGAAGTGCTACACACATACGCGTACTTGTCGGAACAAATATCTTACGCAGGTACTCGAGATTCGTCCTTTTACGGCAATAGATAGCATGATGCCTTCAAAATCTGTAGTTCAGCGATTCCGCAAGGATTTCCCTGAATACTGAAGCTCTCTTGTTATTACGGTTGTCTAGGTCTGGGAATTTAGTGTTTACATTTGTATCTTACTGCCAATTGAGTGTATTGGATCTAGTATGCAATCGGAACAGTGGTCCAATCAAACAAAGGTTCCTTAACTTCTTGCCTGTGTAGCTCATATCGCGATTTGCGATATAAAGGTAGTACTCCCAAAATAAAGTAACTTTCTACACATCTACTTGTAGCTGGATTGTTATAAGACATTGCTGAATGCGATTTATTTGTCTGACTACACTGTAAAAACACGAGTTGTGTAAAAATATATATTCGTTATTCCATCCGTATTAACGCTGGATTGGAGCACAAGTCAGTGGACCGGCTGCTTGCAGAAGTACGACGCACGACTGTTACAGTCAAACGTCTCCCATTTTTCATGAAGCACCTCCATCGAAGTGGCTGTACTCTGAAAATATGCACCTTCACGAAAAAACATAAACATCATGCTTTACCACACAGCCCTCGCCTTTCACATCACCATAATTCCAACCGTCATCGTAATCCCACGGGGTCCCGTCGGACCACTGGAAGGTCACTCCGGATGCCGCCGGGTTGCGCTTCCCTCCTAACCAAGCGCGTGGGAGAAGGTTTGGTGGCTTAAAGTCGGTGACCAAAAATTCCATCTCGCGGTACTCGTGAATCGAGGCTAGATGAGCGTTCTGAGAGCTGCAGTGTTTCTCGGCGTCGGTCCATGTCTTCTCATCGGCAAACAGTTTGTAGCAGTTGTTCTTGAATTGTTGCCAACCCCTTGGACAACCGGCTGAGCGTTCCTCACGGATGAGCTCCGCGTTTTCGTTTTCTGGAAACTTTGATTTCATGATTGTAGGGCAAGTGACGGTGCTGTGGATTTGTTTTGTAAATAAATAAAGGAACTGAATAGTAATATGCAGTGATAATAATACAGTAATACAGTATATGTAATACGGTGGCTCCTGAAAATTTGTGATCGTGATGGTTTAGGCTCTAATTTTTTGCGGAAAATAAAAAGGTTTCTTTACAAAATTTCGTAACATCAAATTGTATTCCATTAACATATGCTGCTAGTGGGTTTAACATTCATTTACGGCCGTTTTCATGATACCTCGTATCCGTTATATAAACATGAAACTTCGAGGGTAAAACTCACCAGCGACTTCGCATGCGTAGGGCATGTCCTTTTTGCAGTTCGCTATTTTGAATTCTCCAGTATTCAAGTTTAGCTGGGTGCACAGTTTCCGAGCACGTTTTTTGAACTGCAGGCATTTTTCGGTTTTGCACACGTTCTCGGTAAGATTATTGACAATCCACAAATGGTCATGAGTTGTCAGTTCCATTCGTGCGAAATCTGCAAATTGTCGTAAATGATTGCGGGAAACCCAACACTACGAATAACCTGCCAAATTCTTCCGATCGTTCTCATTGCGGATCACTGCCAGTCTGCCACCGTACAGGTCGCAAATATGAACTGCTCGCTGGTATTTTTCAGCTAGTTGAACCACGACAAAACATTTCTGTCCGTCAGCACTGATGACTGCGTCTTCGGAACAGTAGCCCTGAACGCCCGTGAACAGGCACAGAAGGAGCCCCGAGAGGGCGGCGCCGCTCCACATTGCTCGATCTTTTCACACTGAAACGTTCGGTTTGAAAGCTTCAGGTGAGCAGCTGCTTAAATACGGGTGGCCAGGCGGCAACAAACGTCTGACACATGCTGTTTTTCTTTCGAATAAAAGGAGTCGGTCGTGATTTCCGTCAACAACAACCACAATTTTAAATGTCACCTCAAGACGTCTCATATCTGCGCACGCGATGTGCGGAAGTGATTAAGTCCCACGAGAATAATAAGCATCAAATTGGGAATTCGAGGAAACCAGCCATTCCACACCTGACAGCATTCAGTTTCACAACACGACGAGACTTTGGACTGGCTTCTATGTCATTAAATCTGTTGCACAATCCATCTCCATCCGCTCATTTCAAAATTTCCTACACAGCTGCTGAAGAGGTGATGCGAGGAGGGATTTCGCCGCAGCTACTGCTTTGAGTTTTAATTCCAGTTGATACGAAGAACATGCAGATACAAACACCAACACAGTGCAAGCGCGCATGTCATTGGAAAATAACTATTACCGCACCCGGACACGAAAGCGAAAAAAAGAGCGAAAGAAAAAGAGCGAAAATCCAAAAAAGTGAAAAAAAAGGCGAAAGAGAAAAGAGCGAAAGGCAAAAAAAAAACAAAAATTAAACTTTATTTTCTTAAGATTTTCTTTACTTGCTCTGCGAGTAATTGTATCGTAAATAAGCATTTGCAGCTTCGGACTTACGCTTCCCTTAGGTTTACACTTAGTAATGATGCTTTGGTTAAAGAGTTTTGGCGTTTAATTTTTCGCTCTTTTGGAAATTCGCTCTTTTTCTTTCGCTCTTTTCTTTCGCCCTCCTGTCCTGGTGTCAATCCAACATATAATAAGTTTGAGCTGCAGTTTAACCGACCTATCTACCATAAGCAATTACTATGATCGCGTGTCGTCGAAACAACGTAGACTACATTTGACAACAACATCATTGATTTCATTGAACCACCGCATTATGCAATACGCTTTTATGTATATGTACGAAATCGTGTGATGTAGAAATCTGGTTGAATTTGCTTAATGTTCCAATGTCTCTTTGCCACAGCTGTCGAGCTTCTTTTGAACATTGGATTGCCCTCAAACTGGTTCCTTTATATTGGATATGTTCATGTTAGATGAAATATTATGCCTTCTTCTGTAATTGTGTAAAGAAGCTTCTGGATACTTTGTGTCACGTTTTTTTTCTTTGATGAATCGCACCCGGAAACGTGTTTGAAAAACACTTAATCAGACTAGAAAACAAAACAAGGTAATCCATAACTGCTAAACACGCAAACATGTGGTCGTTCGCGTTTGGTTCTTGGAATATTCTTTTCGACTGGTGTGTACATAGAGTTCGGCTGATTGTATACTGTGATTTTATTGCATGGAAAGGATAAAATGGTTAAAGAAAGCACTGCATGGCAAAACGAAAGCGTAGGGAAGAAGCACAGTGATTTAAAACTTATAACAATCGGAAATCCATTCATGACTACTTCTGAGCAAAGTTCAAGTGTCTAAAAAACGGAGGAACTCATATTTACAATTCCACAATGTGTCTTCTCGGCACACTCCTCGCCGAAGTACACCAATTTCCGCTTTATTTACTACAAACGGGGAGTCCTTCAATTGGGAACTATGGGCGAGCAATGAATGAACCCCTAATTGATGATACGTGCTTCTGTCTTGTCTGAGGATAGTGCTTGCTTCGTAGGCGGTGAATGTAACCATATGTTACGAGCTGCATGTTTGGCACTGTGCCTCCACACGAACATGGAGCTTTTATGGTTGTTTACTATATTACGCCTCGTTCACAGCTTCTCATGTAATTCATCTTTATTTGAAAAGCGTACTAGTCTGACCCGAGGCGCAGACGTTGGCGCATCTCATAAATACGCTTAAACGGTGACGTTTTGTTTTTTAATTATGATGGGAACCTGCTGTCCTTCTCTTTGACTGTTTAAGCTTATTCACTTGGGATACAGTAAAGTGCGTCAGAATTTGTGTGTATCATAGAGGAAAGAAATGCGCTAACTACTGTGGTAATTCTGTTTTCAATTTTCTCAACAATCTTGAGCAAACTTGGAAGAGTGCCAAAGTTATAACAAACAGAAACAAAATATTTTTTTATATTTTTAAAAACAAAGATAAAAATTTTTATTTCTTTGTTAAAAGTAATAGAAGCTCGTGGAAAGCGCTTGCTCTAGGCATTCTAGATCCTTCTTGCCGTGCATGTTTAACTTTTAGTAGCTGTGTTGATTTATTCAGAACTCTAATCAACAAGCCTGTACAAACAATTTTTTAAATTTAATCACTGCGAATAGAATGAGCTTTGTGCTTTTAATTCTTTTTCATAGGCACCGAGGTAGCAAATTCAATTCAAGTAGTGACCAGGAAATGAATATCTTGCCTTTTTTAGAAGTTGCCGCTGCGGCGAGTGTATATAATACAATAATGTCTGGTAATAAAACTGTTGTTCAGTTCCTTGACATTTCTCGCTACGAATGACCGTTAACTTAATTGCAAACGGGTGAAAATTAATGCATTTATTAATGTAGGAAGCAATTTATGTTGGGCTCTATCACGGTATAATACTGTAGTCTGACCAAAAAGGGCTTTCTCAACAGGCAAAATCTGTGATAATTATTGAAGTGCTGGGAGATCACATGGCGAGATTTGCTGGCGGGCAGCATCTCCTCCGTCTTCCCATATATCTTTGTATCTAAAACAATTGTGCCAGCACTTGCAACTAAAGACGACTTCCTTGCAGTTAACACTCGTAAACTCGTCGTCCTTCCAGAAAATACGATTACCCAATTTTCTCAGGTCGCTGTGAAACAACTGCTTAAAAGTGGCGCCGCACACTTTATCCATCGTATGGCAAACCTAATCTACCGTGCCAGCGCAATAACGCCTACACCTTACACACGCGACATTTTGCGTTCATTTTTATTTATCAACAACTTATGAGGGTCATATCAGAACGTCATGTCCATTGAAAGGCACGTCATGCGCGGTTTTCGCGTGTAATTGCTAATGCGTCTGTCGCTTCTGACATATCGCTTCCGCCATGACGATGAAAGCCGACTTGCAACAAACGAGCAAAAACACAGAAAGTATGCATTTGCTGTAAAAACGCGGAAATTGCCGGGCTCAGCTTAACTCAATATCCATTGCGCAACTTGGCCATAATCCTATTTGAAGGTCACCAGGAATTTAGTGCCATGAAGTGATATGAGTTAACGACTCAGGCTATAAACCCAAAACACAAAGGACGGAATTAAAACAGTTGTCTTCACAACGAATTCTATCATTGTACAATAGCCAGGGAAAATGTCTGATGGCTCTATCTGTCTGCTAAACCTGCACAAATCTTATCCCAGCGAAGAGGTTTTAAGAAATTATAAATTATATGGCATTTTGTATGACAAACGCACATATATCGTTTGTGATTCTAATCCCCAGTGATACATATAAACGCAAGTTCACCGTCCCTGCACTGGTACGTAGCCTTCACTTCCAGCCGAGACATTACACTTCATGGATATATGCACTTTTTGATCGGGCGTTACACCGAATACGGAGTTCCGATGAACCGCAAGAAACAGCGTGGACCGCCTTGCCTCGCGTGCGTGGCACGCTTCAACGACCTTTTCAGTGTTCGTGACAGCTCCTCCTCACCGTATGAGTGTTGGCCCTCACGACAAAGGCGTTCGAAAAACACACGTCTAAATTTCACGTATTACATTTAAGTTCCTCATCTCTGGTAGCAATACCTCATAAATGTTTCCGTCAATTTTTCAAATCGCGGCGTGTGCAGCAGGAAGATTGCTCCTTAATGCAGTCCTTGCTAACACCCCCATCCACACTCACCTGCGCAGTTGCTGTTATGTGTACAATGCTCGATCTCGATGCATTACATTTTCTTATTTCAAGCTGCTGACACTGCTGACGACTTTCTTTGAACGTCGTTAAGCGTGCTCTGGGGTATTCTTTTATAAGTATAATAAACTATCAAAAGACTTGGCCAATGGTTGTGTAATGTTTTAATTATAACCAGTGCTTGCTACACGATCATTCCTTTCCGATTACATAATAAGTGTTAAGATAAACTATTTTTTCTTGTCTACTTCTTAAGGAGCGATGTGATGCGCCGTAAAATTTTCAACAAACACCCACAGCGTTTTTCCAAGTAGAACTGATCGTATTGTATGCGAATAACGTTGATAATATGATGCATGCTGTTTACAACAGATCGGCTTTAAATTATGCCATTGTCACCGTGTGAAAAACTGTCGGTGTTTTCTTCAGAGCGTGAGTAGCACTGTCCGATTCACATATGACATCGGCGACTTCGTAGAAACATATATTTTGAACTAATCCAAAACATCTACTTCTCCTGATCCACCTTTTTCTCATTGCTGGAGCAAATGCGGCGGTCCTAACTACCTGTCCGGCCAAGGAAGCCGAAAGGACGGGAGGGATATATAGAAAAGAAGGAGTCATTAAAGGGCGCATCCCTTCCGTTGTCAAGAACATAATTCGTGAGGGTGGTCCTTTACGAAGGTCATTAGCATGATATCGAGCAGTTAGATATTCTCCTTTTTCCTCCGGAAAGATATCCTACCCCCTCATTTAAGAAAAAGCTTTGAACGGAAGGTCACCTATCCAGAATGCATCGATGTGCTATTAGGCTGATTGTGTTTTTAGGTTTTCAATCCTCTTTCCAACACAAGATTTACGTAAAATTGCTTTTTTACTCTTCAGTTTTATATTTGAAGAGTGGTGATCCTTGGACAACAACGATCCCAGGTTTATCTATAACATCCGTTCAGGGCTTGCTTCGACATAGAGCCGTTAGAACTTGGCGCATTTCTTTAATCTAATTGTCAATTCACCTTCTTCATAGTCAAACAATCTTTGTGAATACACTTCAACGTATAACACTTAGCAATCCAGATAAAATTCTTATTCGAGCTGTCTAAAGACAGAATTCAGCTTCGAAACCACCGTAGATACGTCTATCCCACCTGTGGTTTGCTGATATCATTGCCTGCTGAACAGACCGCCTTGCTGGGAGGCGGGTCTATTATTAGCATTAGCACGGCTGAAAACTCCCCTAAGCACATATCTTCGATGGTCCCCTCCGCCTCCGAGGAGCTCCGAACGAGGACGTCCTTCGGTCGCGCCGCTTCCAAAATGCGCGCTTCAACCGCTAATTACTTGAGGGATTTCGAATCGCTCGTCTTTCAGTGAGGTTCACAGTGGCGCACGCTCGCAGTTTCAATCTGCTCCGTGTTAATTAATTACCTATTTACGACGACACTTCGCTGGGAACTTCTCTTTTGGGACGCTATTCTGGCCGATGTGCGTGCTCATCGTCGGTGCGATTCAACTCTTTTGGAGCTTCCCACTGGGAGCGGTCGTAAAATGTTTCTTTGACGTAAACTGCACTAGCCCATATCCAGTTAGTGGGTTCTTTGGTTTCGGTCTGGTGACTGCGTTCCCCTTTGCTACGTCGGGTGCTTTAGCTCTTTTCGGCTAGACTCGTTTAGCAAAGGTCTATATGCATTTCCATTTAGTGGGTGTGGGGTGTTACGATTGGCGACGATCCCGACTGAACAAGGCCGATCTTATAGGTTCATGTAAGATCCCAACGACTTCTATGGACATTTTTGTTTCCAAATGACTCTTAGGGATTGTCTAGAACTGTCAAGTGCCGTCTTCAGAAAGACATACATTTGAGCGAAAATTACTCACTTATTCTTACGTTCCCGTTGTCGGATTTCTAACGTCTTGTTGAACCGATTGTCCGTAGTACATTGTGTTTATTTTTAACGACCTTCCTTTTCATAATTGTTCGGATGTCCATAGAAAAGGCAATTGTTTTTTCTCGGTTTGTGCGCCCGAACGACGGTAGGCATTGTTCAGCGGCAGAACACTAGAAAGTTATTCACTTTGTAAAGGTTTTTTCCTATGGGTTAACAGGCTTATGACGTCCTCCACGATTTGGAATTCTGACCAAAAGCTGTTTTCTAAAGCAGCAGAGTAACAACTGGTAACGTGCTCCATTATCCACCGACGTATACTACGGTATATTTGGTTGTTGACATGGCATGCAAGTTGTTTGCCGAAGTCCATTTCCTTCCTCATGGGGACAATTAAGACCAAGGGGAATATTACTCATTGTTTTCATATCCAAAGAGCGGTATGCTCTTTCTTGTTTGTTTTTCTCATATGACTTGTGCTTTTAAATGCTGGTTGCTCCCTTTTTGCACAAAATCTTAAAAAGTGCCACGCGGTAGCTAGTTCCGAATCAGGCAATAGTTTCTTCTGAGCTTGAGCACCTGGTCACTTCACCATTACAATTCAGATTGCCAAACTGTTTCCCTGTCTATTTTTTAAAAAATGCACAAAAAGGCTAACAATAGAAAATTAAAGTTTCTATTCTCAATCATTTCGTTGAACCGCCAGGGCTGGACCATTACTAAAGGGGCACTTCTGTTAACACAAAGATGTCCTAGGAAGACTTTGGCCTTTGTCGTACCTTATTTTAGACCAGTGATTCTTGTGATACCTCCCAGGGGCCAGCTAGATTTGGTCGGTTCACAGAGCAATTATAATTTTATAGCGTTTGTAAGTTCCACGTCATGCTCACTTAATAATATCGTATTTGGATCATCTTTCCGCCCTCGTAGTGCCCGCTCGTTAGGGAAATGAGGTTTGAATCCATCCCAGTGCATATGCCCTCTATTAAAGTTGATTTTAAAAACAACAGTGACCGTGTTGTTTATCGCTTACAAGTTGATAAGCAGAAGAGGTTGAAAACAAGCCTAGAAGGCATCTAAAGTGGTGTCTATCAAAACTCGAGTTTTCCGCTTTTATCAATGCTTGTCTGTTAACATTTGCAATAAAGTGGTTAAATTTACAAAAGTTTGGTTACAATTAGAAATAACGTTCTTAACGCGCATTAAAGGTCGGTCGGCGTCATCTCGGTTTCAAGTTACATGATCGATGCGGGTGAATCTCAAAACTCAGAAATCTCGTACTCATATGCTCACTTTGCGCTCTTTAGTTCGTTCGGTCACCCTCCCTCACATATCCATCTGATACAGCAGTCACTATCTCGCATGCAGTCTCAAGTTAATTAGAAACGTTGCGCATATTAAAGACCAAAGAATTAAAACGATATCTCAGCGATAATCTTAATTTGATTTTGGAAGAGTTGTAAAAACATTTTCAACAGAAAAACAGAGGCGTTTTCTTGAGATTTTTTGGCTTGATGGTGTATATTCAGAAAGCTCCAGCAAATCCAGTTATACTTATAGATGCCAACTTGATAAGTTCATGTCCTCATTGGTCCCAAAAGAAATATTGAAATATAGAGATAAACAGTCTTATTCCTAACTGGTTATGTTACGTTGTAGTCCAGAAAACTCATTTAAACTTGAAGGTGGCCCATTTCACATCGAAGAGTTCCCTTCTCCTTTTCTCGAACGATAATATTCTAAAAGTTTGCTGAGTTGCTCCCGCGTTCGACTCCTTGGGGAGTCGTGCGTCGGCACTTTCCCGGAAATGGTGCAGTTCAAATTCGCGCGCGTGCCCAGCTCGTGTGTCCACCCACAAATTGCGCTTCGGAGACGGCGTCTATTTCAGGAATCAGCACAATGATTACCGTGCAGTGCGTTCTTCTCATGTTCGCCACCCTCTTCAGTGTTCTTGTCGTCACCACACGTGCTCAGATTGACATGGATACGGTATGTTCACGAACATAGAATATCGATGGGTAATTCCTGGGCTGTACCAGTCTCACGAGTGTTAATGCCTATTAGGTCACACAAACTTTTTTAGTTATTCGAATTCATCTTATTTCTTATTTCTTTTTTTTTATTTTTTTATTTACAGTCGAAAAAAAGTTGTACACACCCCTTTTCACCCCTTTTCTAAGAACCAAGGCAAACTTCTAAATAAACGTGGAAATGTTTGTGATTCCAGGCAGGAAAAGAATGCACAGCGGCGTTCCATTGCTGGAAGACGGAACCAGTAACCGCGGACGGATTGCCTCTTAGCTTAAGTGGTAGGTTGCACAGCCCCATTGCTCTTTACATCGTTGTTTATCAGGGAGACTTTCAAAACGACTCGACATCGGCGGTACTCTCGGTCGTGGAAGTAAGCAACCTGCAGGCACGATCTATATAACCCATCCCATTCAGACAAATGCAGATGTCGACAGGGATTCTGCCAGCTCTACGTAATCCCCACACGAGCTTTCGTCCCCTGCGAGGAGTTCTGACCGGTCCTTTCAAACTGTCATCGTCGCCGTTTCTGTACACCAGAATTAGTCTTCTTCCAGAGCTGTGGTCGTTGTTTGTGAGTGCGCACAAGAGGAGATACAGTCACTTCTTATTGCACGACTTAAGAGCACCGAGAGAGTAAATACTATTTAAAAGCCCGGGTTGCACACATATAGTCTTGGCTGTCGACTAGCATGATTGGCAGGGTTGACGTCCATAGGTTGGGTCGGTTCTGTCAGCGTGGATGCGTCCGTCTCCAGCGCGTTGTCCATGGCCATAAATAGTCTCATGGCGTTGCGTATTGGAACTTGCTGAAAAGACAAAACATTAGATGATGTCGTTGTAACTGAATTTTTCACTACATTTGACGGGTATACACTTAAAATAGTTTTTTTTTAAATAAATCGGAAACAAGTTGCGTCGGAATTTCCGATGTAATAAAGAACGTACATCATATTTGCCCGCATTAAATTAGCGCACTGTATACATTACTTTCGCAACCATCTTAGGATGTATCCACACCGTCAGAAATGTACGGATGCTGTCTTTTGTTACGGTTAACCGGTACAGATCGGTTAGTTACAATTTCTGCACACCGTATCCGAGATACGGTCGCTAAGTATTATTAAAAAACACTTTTCTAGTAGTCCACTTTTCTTAATTAGTAATTTGATTTTTTGTGTTGCTTATCCTGGGGAAACAGATTAAACGTCTCGACTTACGAAAGCGTCATTCGCAATTGTTTACGCGTTAGTAATCGCTCCGTCTAATAGACAAATCGGATTTTGCTAACAAAGGTGACCGTGCGGTGTTCCCAAGAGCGACTAACGCTTGTTGCAATGCAGTCCAGTGACGTCAGTCTTAGGACGACACAGATAGAAATTTGATTGTGCTCCAAGTTCTGTCCCATGTGCGAAGCACGTCAGATTGCGCGCGAGTGGATAATGCAATTCTGTTTGCAAAGAACGGACTTCACACGAAGCGTTCCAAAATTCTGAAAGGGTGTTTATGAGCGTCGTATTGCTGTGTGGGAGGACGAATAAGATAAAAATAAAGTGAGTTACGTGGCTCTTGGCTTTGGGGAACACAAAGAAATTTGAGCTTTTTCCGGTCTAACGGACGTTCCCGTGTTTTTGAATTTGGGGCACATTAACTAATCGGGACAAAGTCATCTGGTACTGTAATTCACAAGCGGTAAGTACTTTTCTCCCCTATTTGTCAAACATTGTGTATATAGCTTATATTGAACCAAATTTTGAATATATCAAAGAATCCTTACATTGCTGGGCCCATTGACTTGAATGGCTGGAGCTCTGGAAGGTGCGCTGACTGAAGACTCCGTAGTTATCCGAACGTCCCCCATTCCTTGCTCCACCACCGTAATCACTAAGCCCATCGTAGCTGGTCGAGAACGGATTCCATTCGCACTTCCGTCCACCGTATATATCAGTGGAGCACCTTTGCTGACCCTGGGCACGGGGCGATTGCTCATGGAGGAAACGGATGTTATCTGCAACTTGGGTTGCTTTGTCTGAACTACAGAGTCCGCCTACCAATAGTGGTGCAGTTGAGCTGATTGGTTCCGATGTTCCAGCACGTCATGTCTTGCGGGATCTCCATGTCGCCTTAAGATTCACTCAATTTTGTAGTCTGTAAATTGTACCTACGGTTTTCATAGACACGGAAGCAGATGTTTCGCCCATGGATGGGCTGACATTGACTTTGGTACTGGTTTGAGGGACGCGTCTCCCAGTAAGTACCGGAGGTTCTACCTGCAATGGACACGTGAGCAATAAATACAAAACCGCCAACACAAGTACCGTGTGTTCCTTGGTAGCGATCAGGCTTCTCAGCATAGATTCTGCCGTCTCCATGGCGTTGCCCGTTGTTGTTGCGAGTGTCCCAATTTTGAGACAAAGTCCGATCTGTAGAAAATGTGCAATAACAAAAGCGTTGGGAATGAACTACCGTGGCCTATGTAGCTGCCTTCTTGTTGTCCCGGATTCTGGTAGTCATTGCGATGGATAGTAGTTTGGGTGTGAACAACGGTGTGCCCTAGAAAACGAAATTATCGTGATTTCCTACACAACTTTAACTACACCCTTCCGGAAACTGATTGAACGATCAATTTAACCTTTAACAGTGGCATAAAATTAGTCAGTTTTTGCCAGAGGACAAACCCTCTAAACAGGTACCGCCTTTGATATGTCCCTTAACAATTACAGTTCCATGCCCAAATTTCTACATCTGAAGCTGAAGTACTTATCGAAAACTGTCTGTGTTCCGCATTAAAAAACATAAAAAATACCATGTGGCTGTCTATTCTGATAACGATCAGGCCTGCTTGCTACGATTGAACCGTCTCCAATACGCTGATTCCCGTAAGCGTTGGTACGCTGGTCGCAACCATATCCGAAGTAGGCGGGTTGTCCTGGAGAAAAGGATGATTTTCTCATATATCCGTCTTTGTTACCTCTAGTGTAAGAGTTGCGGAGATCATCGGCGTAACGTTGCTGCAGAGTGAACCAGTCGTCGAAGGGATTGTTGGGAATCGTGAAGCGGCAAGTCCTTCCACCCCAGGCGTCAGTGGTGCAACTGGAGGTCCTCGTACTCAAATCATAAATGTGCTCGTTTCCATATTTCCGCGAGCAAGCAGTCATGTGGGTGTTCAGATAGTTAAGGTTCTCTAGAAAAATCATAAGATCGCTACATTGAAACAAAACTACCGGTATCAGTGCAGTTCCATCCTCTGGGCTGAATCTTCCAACAGGTCATGTCACTGGGCACGTTGCACATATCTTAATTTATGTTGAAGTGGAACGTGGATCAAACGCAAGTCGGCTTACTCTCACTGTAGATACGGTAGCAAATGGTCCTATCATAGAACGTGTTGCACTCGGTTCTGTAGTCATTGGCACGCTTTTTCCTAATGTGATCGCTTTCTTCATCGGTAACAAAGTCCGTTGGGAGGGCAGGGGACACTAAAAGACAGTTTTTAACTACCGTCAAAAATGAAGAAACTCTGATCCGAACACAGTTTGAGGATGCGAATACAGCTTTACGTGCTACACTGTGCCGGCTTCTTTCTCTATCTATGCGCGCCGCAATTATCATATCCTTTCCAATTTTCTTCTTATATGTTGCCAGTAATTTGATTATAAAAACATTGGCCCAATGTTGAGCGGTACACAATTTGGCATACAAAGAAAGCACTTCCTGTTGGGTGTTCCTTAAAGCCGAACTTGGAAATACACATGCAGTATCCCAACATAATATACGGATAAAGTTTACTTGTCATGCAAATACATCACACTCCTGAATCTACATGCAGAGAAGGACACTGATACACAGAGATGGAGAACCATAAAGATCATGCATATCAACACTGTCATACACACGTGGACATTAGGAACACTGACGGATATGTATCATGCAAATTTACACAGACGGACATCTATCCCCAACGGTTTATGCCAAATCGGTTTCCTCCGTACCAGTTGTTAGCCGTGGGCCGGCCCCATGCTTGGCCCCTGCCTCCCCACTGGTTACCCCCTTGGATTGATCCACTTCCTCGAAGGCCTCCGTTTGCGCCAAACTGGCCGCCACGAACACCTGCATTTCCACCGAACTGGCCCCCTTGGTTGAAGTTTCCTCCCATGCGTCCGCCGCCATTCCACTGGACTGGCCGAGCAGGTTGCGGGCCGTTTCCAAAACCGCCACCGTTCCATTGGGCCGGGTGTGCAGGCTGTACGCCGCTTCCAATACCTCCGTTGTTCCATTGGATGGGATGGGCTGGCTGCACGCCACTACCGATTGGTCCGCGAGCGCCACCCCAACCAGGCTGTACACCGGCGCCGATGCCAACGCCATGACCACCGAAACCCACACCTGCTCCGATCTGGCGGGCGACGCGCACTCCATGGCCGATTCCACCGTCGTCCAGGCTGACACCTTCGCCGAGGGCGGGTCCGTCTAGAAAAAGAGAGTTAGAAAGTCAGTAAATTTAATAAGTTCTCTTGAATATGTGTTGCAGTTAAATAGAAGTAGATCTCTTATAGCAAAGTAGGTGAACCTTTTAACTTAATTTGATTCGAATTTCTTCCTGTCGGCACAGCAAAATCTACTTCTTTAAGTGGCACTGTTTTTGTCTTTTGTTTTAATTCTATTGTTCCACTGAACTACAAGTAATGAACGTTGTCTTCAATGCAAGAACTAAGTAAGTGTTCGGACTAACTTACCTTCAGCTTCTGGTGCAACTCCTCCGCCGATTCCGCTGCTTACCACACCTTCACCAATTTTCCCAAGCACAGAAGATAGTCCTGCATAGCAATAAACTTTAGATTCAACGCTGAAATGGGCACATACCGAGAAGGACGAGAAGCGGTAGAAGGGTCCACCTCATGATGACACGTTGAAGATCAACTGATCTGAAACCGAGGGCACCGCCAATAAAACGTCCGCCGTGGTACCGCCTGATCACGAAAACTGTGTAATAGCGTCAAAAACCGCGCACTTCGAATAACAAATTTCTCCGCCCCCTTGGCCAATCCCACGTACTGACTCATCGTTGTCGGAGATCAACTGAATCACCCGATCACTGAACAGAGGCTGGTCGTTACAAAACAGGTAATCCCACTTATCCGTTCGCGCTCCACCGCATATTCAAGGGCGGTATTGACAGAAATTCAAGTTTCCACTTACACAAAGTTGCTTCCTTACTCGGACACAAAATTATGACATGCGGTCGCGACCGCCGACAAACCGGTCCAAAGTGCCGTCATACTTCAGGACATCTGTGAGCACACACACTCAGGTGAAAGTCCACTTTAAGAACTTCTTGAGAGCTTGGGTTAACGAGCGACACAATTGTGTAAAAAATGCCCGGCGTTCCAACAAGTTTACCTGTCTTTTGACTTGACTCAACACTAATTCCAGAGGTGGCTCTCTTAACGACTCGCTTGCAAAACTTGTTTACGCAAGCAGCGCAATGTACCCACTGCATTGACGCGGAAATGAGCCAGATGTTCTTTGATCGGCTCAAAGAAAGTGAGATCAGAACTGCAGTTCGTCGAACTATGACTTGAAACGACCAGATCAATCATAGGTTAAACAGATTCGGCGATTCATTCCCGGAGAAGCGTTTCCGTATTGTTCGAGGAATGCACAGACGTCAGAAGAGGAGCAGGAAGTTCTTTACATCTAAAAACCTGAAAAGTCAGTGAAGAGCGGAAGTGCAAAATTAAGGCACATAATAGACGAATAGAGAATATTATGAGTTTGGTTCCGAGTGATAATCTGCGTGAGATATTGTTAAAAGTTGAACTATTCCAGCTCATAGAAGACAGTCCACTTTCTTGTACAATAGCTCATTGTTAAGGTGACATTATTTTCTTACGTTTTACCTCCAGATCTGATAAAATTTGACGTTTGAGAAAATGCAAGATTGAGATGAAAAAATGTCATTATGGTCCTTACACATGTACCGCTTTATTTTGTTCAGCATATATAACCTATGTGAGAGGATTAAATGAGAAAAGGTTATTGAAACCATAGTTAAACAATTACGTCACTAGTATGTTCATCCGTTTTGGTGTTTGTCTTCCTGAGCCAGATGGAATTTATTAGAAATGATCGCCCTTTGCAAAGGTTCTAGGCGGCAAACGAGTTTTCAACTCGTATTTACATTGTTACACCGTGCTGAACCTTTTCTAAAGGAAATGGTGCTTAACAATCGGGACGACTTGATGTGCGCGTCGAAGAGAAAATGAGAAGTTGCAATGTTATCGTTTGCGCCGACACGAATAGCATCCTTTGTTGTTCTCATATGGCGTGTAACGACCATGTTGCTGTTGGGGAGCTGAACCCGATGATCTCTCGAAGGGTCAAGCGGCATACGGTTCCATTCTGTCAGTTCGTCGAAAGAAGCGTTGAAATAACATATCAATCATAGAATAAACCCACATAGAGGGTAACTGTTTCCGTATACAAGAGTGGAACAGTATGGAAGTGTCATGCGCTGTGCGTTTCATGGAATCCTGGTGCTCAAAAGACGACAAACTCACTTAAGCGAACGACCGAAACCTTGGCTTGCATGGCTGCTTAGCTGATCGCCATAAATTTGCGTCGGCAACATGAAAACCGCGTTACCCATTTAACGATGGAAAGCTGGGCTAGCGAACTTAAGTTTTTCAAGGACTCTTTAGAAGTGTTCTGCACTCCGGGGTTCTTTTTTCTTCACCGCAAACATGGGTTCAACTGCACAAGGTTATTCACACATGTTGTGTTGGGAAACACATCTGGCGAATGCAAATGATAAAATGAGCAACATCGACATTTAAAGCACTTTTGAAAGGAAAGAAGATTGAGACAGTTTGAGGTTTGGAGAACGTGTGATGAAAATATGCCATAAAGCAATGAAGACATAATAATTATTTATTTATATGTTTTTCCATTTCTATGAACACAAAAGTTCATAATTTGAGATGCTTAGATATGCTGTAACTGTGCTTTAGTCTGAGATACCGCCATATGTTAAAACATTAGTTTGTGTCCTTCCCTGAAGCACCGCAAATCATTTACAGTTTTTCGACGGAAACTTTACACAGCGCACACAATATATCAAACATCCGACAGACACAACTTATGCTCCTTCACCGATGATCATGCAAAAACGATCACATCTGCTCAAGTGAGTCATCCAGCTGATCATGTGCTCAAGATGAAATAGATTTATCGCAAATTCATTAAGTTGAGGCACTCACTTTTATTTACATACGGATCCCAAGTATCATGAACTGAAAGCTACCCGCTTTATATATCACTACATTGAAGTTCTGATTTCGGATCACCCCTTTCCTCGGGCAGGTCCACATCATCCACAATCGTCTTAAAGAAGCACGACAGGAAGGCGCGTCCCATCCCGATGTAGTACTGGGACCGCTGTTCGGTCAAAATGAATGTCTTCCAGAAGACGAAGTAAACCACTTGGCCAAGGATACTTCTGCGGCCGTTGGCAAGAGCAAGAAAGCCGCGCACTAATTTGAACGTAGAGTAGAAGTCGAGGAGGATTTCGAAAGTGTCCCACCAGGTGACGTCGAGACGAGGGACAGACCATTCACGGAAGCCTTTCAGCGACCAATGCTTTTTGTAGATATGCCTGAATGAGATGTTATAATGTGGAGAATATAAGGTTTACCATCATCGTAACCTTAGACCGCCCAATTCCACGGGGTTTTGTGTCCACATTATCATTATATCGCATAAATACTACAAAAAGTATAAAGATGCAAAAGGGGTGTTACCATCTTTACAGGTGGGTGTTAATTTTTGTTTTGCGTAGCTTTGATTCGGTAAATCCGAAGGACATCTGTTGTGCTCAGTGATTAATTATTGGTGTGCGTAGGCAGCTGTAAACACAAAAAACTTACTTGCAAGTGTTACATTGGCTCTGTTGTTGGAACGGCGCTACACTTAGCCAATGACTGAAGCATCCGGAATGTACGTATCGAATGGAGCCAGCACATTTGCACGGGGTCATCCACCGGCCGATGGTCTCGTCAGAATAACAGTACTTGCATTGTCTCAGCAACTCTTCTCTGCTCTCGTTAGCTTCCAAACCGATTGCCGCAGTTCGAGTGATGGCTGAATCATCAATTGGATTCGAACGCATTTCTGGAAACGCACATATTACAGAGCAGTCTACAACATACACTTCTGTGCAGGAAATCAGGAAACACGATAGCAACACAGAAGATTGTGTACCTACATATATTGTCGGATGCCGAGCAAAATTAACATTTAGCATCGGTTGTCGGTTTTCCGATGCGAAATCCGAAATTCTTGTCACTCCAAAAAACTGCTCTTTTATCTTTCTTTTGTGCTTCTTTCGTTATTATTTTGCTACTATTTTGTTCAGCAGCTTCAAACGATGCAGAAGAATCTGCTAAACAATATATTATAACAATTATGTATGAAGAAAGCAGCAAAACAAACAGATAAAGGAGACCTTTTTCGGAGTTATAAGAATGTGGAATTTCGCATTGCATCGGAAAACCGATGATAAATGCTAATCTTGCTTGGCATTCGACAATATAATGTTTTCTTCGTTGAATATATGGATAATGGAAGAGAGTGACTGATTTGAGTGTCAGGAAAGAGGATGAAAACGGAAATAATAATGCGCTATGATGTAAGAAGCTTATGAAAGAAAAAAAAACAATTACAAAGTGAACTGAAACTTTCAAAAAATCTTTTTACTCTTAAAGTATGCGTGATCTGGTGAAAAGAGGCGAATCTTGTGCAGTTCAAAGTACGGGGTTTTCTGGTAAGATCTTCGCATTTATCCAGATGTTCGAGTTACAGACACAGCATACAAATATCTTCTGTGTGGTATTCTCTAAAACGTTTGACCCTTTTAAACATCCTAGTTGAGAAGCAAGCTACAGGTTTAATATCAAAACATAATATTTCAATTGTTTGAAGCAACTGCACACGCAGGTATCCAAGGTTAAGCTGATCAACTGCCACTCTTGCAAAGAAATTAATAATCTGCTAGTAAAAATGAAAATCGTGGATAAAATAGGCAAAAACAACGTCGTGCAACATATCATAGACCGATGTGTACAGTTTTACAGCCAACTGTCACTACACAGTGTGCTACAACCACCCTGAAAAACAGTTTGATATCAAAACAACACTCTACAATCAATGCGACGTTTACTATCGAGTAAAATACCTGTGGGTGGATTTCTGGAATGTAATGCATATCCATTGGCATTCTAGATGTGACACGAACTGTCAAGGATCGCACAGATATCAACATGTACAAAGAAGCAAACTTGGTGGATTCCCGTAAGGAAAGTCTAGTTGCTCAAGGTTACAGTTGTCTAGTGATCGTGTTCCAGGGTGGACGTGTCGAGACCATCTATGTGTGCTGCTAATGCTAAAATGAAGGGAGATAAGGTCGAATTAAACCCTGGCTGCTGTCTAGGTTGCAAACATAAAATGTTGAAAAGAATTAGTGGCACAAGAACTGAAGGCTTCAAGATAATTGGATGCCCACATTCCAGCGTCTAGCGCACCCGGATGTTCAAACGGACAACTGCACAAAGCTATCTTTCTTTAGCATTTATATACCACTACTACAATATGTACATGCAGACATGTGGCCGTTTTGGAAGAATGGACTGAAACCAAGGTCTAGTCGGTCACCAAGGCCAGCTAAAGGAAGCCTGGGTAACAGGACATGTAGTTTGTAGTTTGCTGATGACGTCATTTGGTGTTTCAATACAATGCCCGTTGTATAACGTTGAGCATATTCATGTTATTTATATAATACATTCCTTTGGTATCCTCCAAAAGTGAAGGAGAAGCACGGTAATCATTAACACTCAGTTTTCCGAAATCACAAGGGCGAAGAGCAATTACACCACGAACGTATTAATTGTAGATACAATTGTTATTTATTCCAATTTATTCTTTTTTTCTTTAAATTTGTGCGGCCACCTGTTTCCCAAAATAGAGGTTCACTACCGTTCTTAAGTGCATCCGTACTAACAAAACCCATTAAAGCAATTAAATATCACTAGCGGAAGTACTTAGCTCTTATCAGACTGCGGAAGGAAAGCGCTGTCTCAGGTAATCCTCAGAAAGGAAACAGCTTCCTTTCAACAGAGAACGTGTCCATAGTATCCTCGTTTCACTGACAAATCGTTGTCAAATTTAAATTCCACTTTGGAAAGAAGTCCATAAGTAGCTGTGGTGATTATGCCGCGCCCCGTTGATCTTATCTCTGAGCGAATCTTGTATGGTAACCGTTATTGTGCCTCTGGAATGGATCGGAAGAACAGAACAGGCGAGACGGTAGCAATAGTTATGTGAAAAACGACTGATCAGTCAGATTCCTTTATCAACACATTTTATTACCCATCGGAGATAATTAGTGCAGACCAATTAAACGAGTTCACCATATGATCGCGGGTGATGATTTGGCTCAGATCGAAAATAGGGGGCACACTTATTAAGCATTAAGCACACACTTATTAAGCAAAACAGACAGTACTTTTTCAGCCTGAAAAATCGCAGTGCTTTGTTATTATTATACTTTTGGGGACACGGGATCGCATCCTTTGACTAGTTCACAACGTTTAAAAGCAAACCGTCACTAACGCCTGAACAGTTGAACCCGATGAATCATCAGACAATGATTAGGACATGCATCGAAGATCAACATGGAAGGGGCGCTACGCTTTACGTTGTCCCTTATCATCCGACTCTGTCTAACATCGAATTATTGTGGCTGACTACCCTGCAATAAAATTGGAACATTTGATAAAGAAACAATTGACTAACGTGAAATAAGTCGGCGGTCTTGCATCAGCGACAAATATCCCTTAAGCACAGTAACATCGGAGCAAAATGAACTTAGCAACAGTCGCCGTGAAATAGTCAGTTAGAATTAGAAAGTACTCAGAAAGTGATTTTACTCACTCAGTTCAAGAAGTTTTTCTAACTGCACAAGAACGCGTGTTAAAAAACAACTGGAGACAGATGTCACGGAAACAGCAAACATCATATCAAGTCAGCCGATACATAAACGCTTAACCGTAAAAAGGAACATGATCAGTGATAGAGGCGATAAAAATGTCAAAGACCGAGCTTGGAGCATAACCACACGGTGCAGACTCAGCAAAACAACTAATGGTCATGATAAACTAACACGTGTAGCCAACAATGCAGCAAATGAAGACCAGAACTGCTTAACAAAAAATGGTCAAAATGGTACCCTCAATTGATTTTCACCGCACCCGGACAAAACAGCAAAAAAAAAACAGCGAAAGAAAAACAGCAAAAGATAAAACTGCGAAAGGTTCTGCGAAAACTGCTACGGCTTGTGCGAACCTCTCTTGTTTTAGGCTTTCCTGTTTTAGGCAGTCCTGCTTTTTTGCTATTTAAGTTCACATCCGTGAATCTCGTGGTTTCGCTTTTAGCGGTTTTTGCCTTTCGCAGTTTTTTTTTCGCTGTTGTGTCCCAGTGTCATGTGTCCATTTTTGTTTCCCAAAATTCATTTGAAAATCACCTCATGCTCTGCAATGTTGTATCTTGTCTCACACCTCGTTTAAGCGTGGACGTCAAATATACATAATGGTTGGTGTAAACTAAAGGATACTGTTGTTTCTTTTGAAGAGCAATCATCAGAAACGAAGTAGCATCACGGGTCAAGGGTTCAACCGATCACTTCCGGGCCAGCGGAACTGATCTGTAATTCGCCAACTTTCACTGATCAACTTTGCAAAAAAGCCCACCCATTTTTAGTGCGCTTGTCGACTACAGAATGCACTTTATCTGTATTCGCCCTTGCTCTTGAAGCCTCACCCCGTGTAGTTGCAGAAGACGATCATTGTACCTGGGAACAGGATGCGAAGAGGACAAAAAAGGCCGACGATTAAGTGAGGCCGTGTACAATTGACGTCAGCGGTGGCTGCTGGAGCCCGCAAAGCTAATCTCTCAGTTTGTGGACACAGCCTGTGCACATTGGCAGTAAAAGTACTTTAGGGGCGTTACGCACTGATAAGGCGATATGGCGACAGACGCTGAGATCTTCTGACGGCTACTTAACACGGCTTCTGAGCTGTTGTCGACAGTCCGCCATCGAAGATGCGTTCATCCGTTCTTGTTGCGCTCTGCCTGTGCCTGGGCCTTGTGCTCGCAGCCGAGATTAAGCAGCTCCCTGGAGCGCCCAATGTGCCCTGGAAGCAATACGCCGGATACTTCGATGTCGGAGAGAACAAGGGTCACCATCTCCACTACTGGTAAGTGTCCAATGTTGCTTCCTTTACTTACTTTTTTTAGGTTTGTTGAATCCCAGAACGATCCCGTCAACGACCCCGTGCTTCTTTGGCTCACTGGTGGCCCTGGATGCTCTGGATTCTCGGCCGTCGTCACTGAGTGGGGACCTTTCCGCGTCCAGCCTGACGGACATACCCTTGACCTGAACCCCCACTCGTGGAACAAGATCGCCAACGTTCTCACCCTTGAGGCCCCTGCCGGAGTCGGATTTTCATACACCGATGATGGAGATGTCAGCACCAACGATCAGCAGACCGCTGAGGAGAACTGGGAGGCTCTCCGCGCATTCTTCGAACAGTTCCCTCAGTTCAAGACGAACGACTTCTACGTTACTGGAGAATCGTACGGCGGCGTCTACGTTCCCACCCTTGTCGACACCATCCTCCGCAAGCAGAGCGACTACCAAATGAACCTGAAGGGCTTCGCCATTGGAAACGGATGCGTCTCCGGTAGCATGGGCACTGACACCATCATCCAGTTCACCTACAACCACGGTATGGTCGATGAAGATGTCTGGCAGAAGACCAAGAAGCAGTGCTGCAATGGCGCCATCGACGGATGCCCCTTCCACACCTTCGGTGGATTCGGCTACTGCGCTTCCTTCGCACAGGAGACTGCTCAGGCCGCCTGGTACTCCGGAATCAACCCTTACAACATGTACGAGGACTGCGCCGGAGGAGATGGACAGTCCGTCAAGCCCATCCAGACCCGTTACGCCGCGGACTACTACCACAAGACCGGACGCAAGCTTCCCGCCAACGTAAGTCGCTAGTTGACCCACATTGTAACTTCAAGATGGACGTTTTAGTTCCAATCTGTCATGTGCCTCGATGAGACTCCTGCCATCACCTACTTCAACCTTCCCGCAGTGCGCAAGGCTTTCCTTGTTCCCGATAGCCTCGGACAATGGTCTCTCTGCAGCGACGACGTCGTACAGACCTACCAGCGTGGACCCATGGAGATGGGAGACATCATTAAGAATGCGCTCAACAAGGGCATCCGCGGAATGCTCTACAACGGAGACGTTGACATGGCCTGCAACTTCCTCATGGGACAGCGCTTCAGTGCCAATCTCGGACGCGCCCAGGTCTCCGCAAAGCAGGAGTTCCAAGTTAACGGACAGGTTGGCGGCTTTTACACTGCCTACGACGCCTTCGAATTCTACACCGTCCGCGGAGCCGGTCACATGGTTCCACAGGACAAGCCTGCCGTTGCCTTCCACGTCATCAGCTCTTTCCTCAACAAGCAAACACCTTAAACTAGTTCAGACCTGTACATTTGTATGTAAAGAGTGAATAAAAATCGTCTATATAACTTCTCTTTGAGAGTCAGAAGTAGACGGTGAAGTAGAGAAACATAAGTGTAGTCGAGAGTGAAAGCGAACGAGACCTATGAGATGAAGGAGACGTACAAGGCAAGGGGAACGGGGAAATCGCAGCGTAAATCTTACCTTTTTGGCTATCGTTTTCGTCGTAGAGTAGCCCACATATTTACAAGAAATGTTACATCAGCAACATTTCCACGTAAAAAAACTGGTTCTGGTTCATAAGGTTTACGCAAACAAGTTTTCCATCGCTAAGGTTGTAATTTCGGAAATACCGAAAATGGTCATCACCATGTTGCGGAGTTGTTCAATCTCCTGAGAACTATATACTTATTTCATCAATCCTTACACTTCATAATGGCACCACTCCCTTTCTGGTCGTGCTGTCTCGACTTCACCTAAGTGATACTATTTCCTAGAATGAAAGTATGTCACACCGAAGCGATAAGAAGAACGAGTTCAAACTTATTGTACGCTGTCAGCCCACCCCAAAAATCCCTATTTTTTATGAGCACCGCAAAAAAACCATTACAATTTGGGTCGTACCGTATGTACGCGTGCCGCACACCGATTTCATCACACCTTCCAGAATTTGCAATTTTGAACGGATAAACAAAACCGCTGCGCTGACGTGTCTCTCGCGCATGTGGTCGCGTTTTTCCGCGGTGTGCGCGAAGGTGGATCGGGCGCGCAAGGAGGTGCTGGTGAAATTAGTGTGGAACGTGATGAGAGCGCCCGAGAAAACGGCCGGCGATTCGAGGTCAAGGGCGCCTCGGGGGTTCCTTCATTTCTGTAAGGCAGACACCGTCGCTCTCGTAGATCGCTCGTCGTGTCTCTACTTGTGCAACCATGCGAACACACGTCGCCCTCGCCGTCCTGGCTGCCGTCGTGGCCACCGTCATCGCCGAAGACATCACCAAGATTTACAAGAATCCTCTGGCCAATGGTGAGTGCGTAGGAGTTTAGTTACTTTGTTGATTAAGACAGATTTTACCCAGTGCCACAGTGAGGGACTTGGAAATTCTGTGAGGGACTTGGAAATTCAGTTCACATGGTCTTGAAACGATGAGTCTGAACGTCAGATATGTGCATTTAGTCAGTACTTTTCTTACAAGACAGATATTTCTTTTAAACTTTTTTATTTTTTCTCTCATTTTTGCCCTTGCTCTATGCGAACAATTTCTAGGATTCGGAGAAGACATCAACTGGGTGAAGTGGGAGGATGCCATTGAGACGGCCCTCGACGAGAACAAGCCCATCTTCCTCCTCATCCACAAATCCTGGTGCCATGCCTGCAAGGCCCTCAAGAAGACCTTCCAGCAGTCGAACGCTCGCAAGGCCTTCAAGACCCTCAGCGAGTACTTCGTCATGGTGAACACCGAAGACGATGACGAACCTTTCGAAGAGGAATACCGACCGGACGGAAAGTACATTCCCCGTCTTCTCTTCCTTGGTTAGTTAAATGTCACAATGCGCTCATTGATGATGCTGTTCAGATATGAACGGTGATCTTCTTCCCGAATTCAAGAACAAGAAGGCCGAATACAAAAACTACAGCTACTACTACTCCAGCCCTGCCGATGTGCTGAACTCGATGAAGGACGTTCTCCGTCACTACGGTGTCGAGGTTCCTGAGCTGAAGAAGGGAGACAAGCTTAAGCCGGTGAAGCCTCCTAAGAAGGAGGACAAGAAGAAGCAGGAAAAGAAGCAGGAAAAGAAGGAAGAGAAGAAGGAAGAGAAGAAGGAAGAGAAGAAGGAAAAGAAGACCGAACTGTAAACGATTTTGTCTGATTTTCATTCAGAGATTTATGTTTGTTATTTAATTCTGTTTGAGTTTGGTTTTATGCGCCAATAAAATCAAAAAAAAATGTCAGGCTAGCTTCAGCGAGTGATACACTTTTTAGTTAGAAAATTCGTTTGATAAAATTGTCATCTGTAAAGCTACTACTACACTACACACATTTATTACAGTACTAAAAAGAATAAGTTACGAGGGACACGAATAAGTTATGAATCTAGCGGCACGAATCATGGACACTTTAGATGGGGTGGTTAAGAAGGAACTGCTGGATGGCGTAGTACATCTGAGGAGCGCGCCACTGAGGGGCCATATGGCCGGCACCACGGATGGTGATGAAGGTGACTCCGTCGTAGAGAGTCTTGAATCCAGCGATCTGGCGGTCGAATTTCCAGGGCGTCTTGTTGAGGAGACGACGGTAGCCGAGGCCGTTCGCAAACTGTTGTCCCATCATGAAGTTGCAGGCCATGTCGGTGTCACCGTAGTAGAGGAGGACACGGACGTGCGCGTCGACGATCTTCCTGATAAACGGCTTCATGTCGGTGTACTGCTTCTGGTAGTCACGAGTGATTTGTTCACTAAACTTTCCACTAAACCTCACGATAAGGATGGTCTTATGTTACCTGCAGATGTCCCATTTGGGAAGATTGAAGGGAATGTTGAGCGCCTGGCGCACCTTGACGTCGTTCATGTAGGTGACGAGGTCAGAGTCGTTGAGGCATGGAACGGAAGCGCCCATGAGCGGGAACTTGATGTGCGCCTTTTTCGGGTAGCGGAGTGTGTGTTTTGACGCGTGTTTCGGCGCAATTCCCATGAGCATGGACTGGAGACGAAGACTGTTCACGTCCGGGTTGGGGTCGCAGTCCCGGTACAGATCATAAGGGTTAAGGCCGCCAGCCCACAGGAACTGGAAAATGTCCTCGACCATGCGAGCGCAGTGGCCCGTGACCTGGGTAAAGTCACAGCTGTCAATGCATCCCTTGCAGCACTCAGATTCAAGCGTGTTCCAGGTCTTCTCGTCGATAATACCGTGTCCGTACGCAAAGCGGATGGAAGTGTCGATGTTCAATTTCTCGTTTACGTAACCATTTCCGAGAGCCATACCCTAAAACATTACGGTACATACTTTGCATAAATACTGTTCCACATTTTTTAGCTTTTTATTTTCAAACTTTCAAAAAAGGGTGGTGTTTTTTTTTGGCAATAACTGTTATTCGTAGAATTTAGATATTATTTCTTACCTTAAGATTTATGGGGAAGTCCTTCTGTCCATCAACGATGCGGGCGGTCAGTGTGGGAACATAAACACCACCGTAACTCTCACCCATGATGAACGTCGAGTGGTTGCGGAAGGCAGGGAATTCCTTGAAGAACAACTTGACTGCCTCGTAGTTCTCCAACGACGTGAGATCATCATTGGTAGTGGTGTTTCCATCGGTGGAATATGAATATCCAACACCAGCTGGAGACTCGATGTACACGATGCTAGCAAGCTTGTTCCAGGAGTTGGGATTCTCGTGGAGGGTCTTTCCGTCCTGGTTGGCGAGATAGGGACCCATCTCGTTGAGGAGACCGTCGAGAGAGGAACATCCCGGTCCACCGTTGAACCAGAAAAGGAGGGGATCCTTAGCAGGATTGTTTTGGCTTTCAACAAACCTAAAAGCACGGTTTTCTTTTATTGGTCATACGACATTTAGCTTAATTAATTTTCTTATTAGTTTGATTTTAGTGGCAAAAGACTTTGATTGGAATTCATAGTTTCAAACTACCATCAGTGGGAATTTTAGGACCCACGTTGTCATCACTTAAATTTGAAAAAATGTGGTTATTCTTACCAGTAATGGAGCAGATGGTTGTCAGAGACCTTGAAGAATCCTGAGTAGTGTTTGAAGTTGAGTTCGAAACCGACGCCAGGAAGCGACTTGATCTCCTCTCCTTGGGAGGCGATGGCAAACAAGGCGACAAGCGCCACCAAAACGGCAAACCGAGCGACGCCCATCGTGCAGTGACGAGTGAGCCGGCGATCCAGCGACTGTCCAGCAAGCACCTCCTCTGTCCCCTTAATATAGCCGAATTTGCGTGGCCCGGCCCCTGGCACTCGTTTTCACAACATCAATCATGGCACGGCGCACAGTCGGCGGACCGACCTTCGGCCGGCGCCACCGCGCATGGCATCGCTCCGCAAAACGCCCCCGACAGTTGGCATCGCGGCCCAACCGGCAAAGAGCAGAGACGGCGCTTTACCGTGCAGACACGACGTCGTTTAACAAATCAACTTGGCGGGGACCGCGGCTCCGTGAAACAGACACAACAGGTCGTCGATGTTGTTTAAGAAATGAAACAACGCCGAATCGACCAGTGCCAGATCCGAAGCGGCACGGTTGGCGCAAGTGGACAATCAAACGAGGAGAAGGTCAAAGCCTGAAGCAATTTAATGTGAATACGAGTCACGCCACCGATCAGACGGGTGAGCATATGTTGCGAAAAAAAGAGGAAAGCGATTGAAGAAGCCACTCTGTTCAGAGATCAACCTTCGCTATAGATTATCCATTCTCTCTACATGTCTACAGCGGTATGCCACCCAGTGTAAATACACTCTAAATAGAGCATATTATCCAGGATCTACCTAGGTGCTAACCGTTTGCTGGTGGAAAACTGTTTAATGTCGGTCTGAAGGGATGCTTATTTCTTTGAGCATCCAGTAGGCACCGTTACGGAAAAGAAGACGAACGGATTATTTCTGCTTAGGTCACCATCTGCCGTGTCGAAAAGGGATCATCTCCATTTAAGGAAAGAATAAAGGGTCACCATCTGACACTTTCGTCTCTCTTCCATCTTCAGAAGCGAGCGTATTGTACACACATGTTGCACAACATCTGTTCTAAAATATGCTGGCAAACTTTGGTTTTGTATGCGATATTGTTTGGAAGACATCCGTGTTCCTTGCACGCAATTACTACTCTTGTTTGTTAACTTTACCTATGATGAGAGAACAATGTTAGCCTTCGCTGTGCTAAGCGCTGAACTTTCGACAAGATACGGTTTGCTCATGTTTGAGCATTTACTTTGCACATCATTTCTCGCAAGCTGAATTGTGTAAACGCCGAAGATCGTTTCTGGACAAAGGAAAGATATTGTGCTGCCTTCAATTCATCCCAAGACCGCATATCGTAAAAAGATCTGTTTTTCCACAGAGCACATGTGGAGTCTCTTAATCATGGGACGATCTGCCATTTATCTAACTTCGCCGCCGAGTGCAAACAATCGTCTCCTGTGGATCCAAACATTTCTAAGCTTACATTCGCTTTCGTAGCCATAATTGTGGTCGAACAATCACGCTATTTTCAAGTTTATAACGATCTACATATAACCGGACGTTTTGATGAAACAGCGGTTATGTTGTCTTACATCTGTTGTTAAGCTCACTTTGTTCTAATGATTAGGATTTCGTTGACCTATTATGCAGCTCAACTATGACCTGCAATCGGATAGAATAAAGCTCAGAACGCATTGTAGACGTTTGGCCACATGGTATCGACAAAAAATGAGCAAAAAGCCTTCGCTGATCGCTGACCACTGATCAGCAGCGGCGTGCAAAGCGACTAAACGTAAGATTAAACTATGTCGGCCTATCGCACGAGGCTTTGTTTTGACGCTTGGGCATGTGCAGAGGCCAACGAGATCTTTCGGCTGAAGATTGGAGGCTAGCCTGATAAGACTGGAAGCAGATTAGACAACCTATGAGTAAAATTGAGTGTTATTTGAGCGGTATTAAGCACAAAAAAGAAATACTTGTAGAAAAAACATTATAATTAAGCGGGACCCAAAACATAACATGAGAGAAAACGGTAGATGTGATCCCGATACGAAACTTGGCATTGCATGTTTACCATATATGTTGCGCGCGTCTGTGCATTTGCACGTAACTGTGAATGATTTTTGCGAAATGTTGCACATTTCGCGACTATGTCGGGACATATGCATGTAGATCGGTTATTCTGTCCGACAAACATCCATCCAAATGGTCCGAAGCGTTGGTCAAAGCGAGTATTGGGCTCGCAATAATACCCGATACCACCAGGAGCGTATTGGTTGGATTTCTGATGAGAACGACGGCAACGTGTTTCCTATCGATTGCATCTTGAAACACAGGATTACAGCTTCAGGACAGCTGGAGTATCTGGTCAAGTGGTCTGGAAGACCATATACGTGGGCTGAGTGGCATCCCTACCAGAACATCAATCCACATCTGGTCAATGAGTACAACTCCACGCATCCGTTCATCGTCGAAAAGATTGTCGCTGAACGGACGACACCTGATGGCACCAAGCAGTACCTAGTGAAGTTCAAGAGGATGACTGTGGACCCCGAATCCAACTGGTACACTACGGAACAACTAAGCGACTGTTTGGACCTTCTCGAGGCTTTCAAGGAGAAGCAAAGGAGGCGAGAACAAAGTGAGCAGAAGGAGGCGAGTTCGGAACACGACACACCTGTGCGGAAGTCACTTCGGAAGCGAACCTGTCGTAAGAATTAGTGTTTTAACTTTGTTGTTTTATCAAGAAGTAATCAATAAAGATGCGATACTATTTCGGAGAACAGTTTACGCAATTCACATATAACCGGATGAGATTTAAGCTAAGGTTCTTCTTTTTCAGTAGAATTTGGCAATCCTTAGGCAAGCAAGGGTCATTATAAGTTACATTAGATTTAAATGAAATTTTGAAACTTAGATCTGCCGTTCCCGAATGTCCTATATTTCTTAAGTAGCAAGCAAAAGAGCTTCCTCATTACGCTCATCTTCCTAGGAAGTGCCTTCTAATCAGTTTTTTGTGAAAATCGTATTTTTGTTCAACAATAATACATGCTTAAGCTTTCCGAAATTACTTGGCAGTTTATGCTTCATACTCGTTTTCCTTTTGTACCAGCAGCCTATTTTCACAACACTTGCTTTCAGTCAACCACACATTAGGTTTGCGCTAAATGCTCATTGGTCATTAGCAGTTACTGTCAAATGAGGCACGAATAAGCAGCCCTCTGTTACCTGTCTTGCTCACTTCCGCTTGTAGACCAGCTTGACCATGTTCTTCAATATTCTCAGTGAATTTCCTTACGTGTTTCGACGTTCTAATATCTTCTCTGTGGGCATAATATGTAGTTCTCAGCTTTCTCAACACAACCACCTATGTATCTCATCACATTCATCCGACTCCCGCAGCGCCCAATGAAATATGTGACCCTTCCGATTGTAATGCTGATTACTAGTGGATGTGCTAAATGCCTTTGTGCAGACGTCAATTTCCCCGAATTTTCATATTATCATGCATCTCAAATTCCAGAAAGATGATTGCATACTAAACGTCTCCTTAAACCGTTCACTAACGCGACGGGAGCTTTTTCGTCTTGTGAAACACTTGTCGCATAATTATCGGATCACGCTGGTTCAGACGTCGATGGCGCGGACAAGCCTTTTGAACTTAAGTGGTTCCGTTGGCGCGTGCATCTCGCAACAATAACCAGTCCGCTATACGGGGCGCAGTTTGAAACTGCAAATGTGGCGCTTGTCCTTGAGTTAAGTAGCAACTGTAAGCAGACATAGCAATTCGTGATGGCTATTAACGAGGAGATTGCAACGGACAAGGAAGTGAGGGTGACAAGGAAGTCGAAATGTTTCAAGTTGCGTCTATGGGCTAAATTTAAGAAATATCTTCTCGATTCTATAGAAATTTCATGTAGGACGAGATTGTTTAAAAGGCTTGCATTCATACAAAGTGATATCTTTGAGTTATTCTATTCTAGTTGTAAATCTGAAATTTGTCGACGTCATAGCTGTGTTTTGTTTAACAACACAGTCACTTTTTTGCAGACGACAGGATGAATTGCACTCTTAGGACGAGGAACTGAGGAGGACGAACAAATCTAAGAATGACCGATTGTCACTTAAACGTTGACAGCAACCGTTCAGAAAAAGGGACATCATGACTTCTTCACCTTCTGACGTAATCGAATTCATGACGTTGGAATGTGCAGAAAACGAACTTTCTCACATATGCTTGAGACCGTTTTTGTAACTTCCCCGTTCTTCCACAGGATCATTGTATGGCGACTTCAATTCACAGTTCGTTTGATTTAGCTGCTCTTTATTTTCGACGTTCTGTATAAAACCGCTGGGTGAAAGAAACAGTTCTCAAGATTGAACGGAGCTTAAGTGTCTTTTTCACATCATTTGACAACCAGCTCGGACAGCTCTGTCAAGCTCGTCGAGATATGAGTGCTCCATCTCTGGTTGAGTAACTCACTCAATTGGTCATCAAGGGCAAAAAGTTTTAGTGTCCTTGTGATGCACTTTTTTGAGCAGCACAGTATAAAACCGCCGAACGTCAATTTCAACTGCTATTCACTGCCCTCTTGTGTGGGATGGAAAGTCATTTTTCTTATTCTCTCAGTTTCTAAACTGCTCAGGATGTCTTCACTTGGCTTATAAACTCATAATCTGGTTAAACATTTTATGGACCATGCAAAACAACACAAAACATTTGATTGTTGGATATTAGAGCAACTTTACCTGCATCATAAGAAAGTGCTTCAACAGAATCTGGAAACGTCTAAAGATGGCAATTTCTAACTAAAAACAAATTTTTAACCATTCCTTTCAGATTCTCTTCTGTTCGTATTTCCGTGAATTGCCGCTCGATGTATGTTTTCTTATCACTGTGTACAGTATACCATCTAGTCCCAAATATACATCCCCATTACTTCGTCGCGAAGTGGGCAAGAACCGCCGGTGCCCGGGAGGCTCTTCCGCTGGGCGTGCCGGTGCTTGAGACTCTTCACCGCTACGTCTGTCGAGCACTTCCCTCAACCGCATATTCACAATCTCTCAATTTGCGATTTTCCCACTCATGATCCAAGGCGGGAATGGGCAGACGGCGACGGGGGGCGGCGGTCCCCTTCCAGCAATCGCCTCATTCTCTATTCATTGGAAACTTGGCCTCGCGCACCTAGACGTCGATCATGTCCGGATCGGTGTCGTGTCCGCTGGGTTCTCCCTCAATAATACTGTCATCGCAGCAAATCCACCCAACGCGTCTCACATGCGCTTTATCAGTGTGTGCATTTTATTGCGTTCTTAATTTGCACTTTCTCCACCAGGCGGCCGCGGCGCCCCCTACTCAAATGCAAATGCACCTTTTTTGCATCCGTTACTTTGAGTGTCTGGCGAGACGGTAGGACGCCCCGTGTCGGCTGCCTGATCTGTTTCGTCTCAGCAAAAAACTGATTTCCATACTTGAGTCACTGCTTCGGCAAAGCAAAGCTGCTTGCGATTCATTGTCTTCTTAGGTACCTGATAAGTTTATTTCATGAGTTTTAGAAAAGATTTTTTATTGTCTCTCACTGCCTTTTATCTTCGTTGCTTCCCGAGATACGATGATCTTTTAATTTTCTTCATCTTCACGTGTTCCAGATGGCCATGATTTTCTTACTAGCACTCATCTTACCGATACTGCTCAGCATTTCTTTGAATACGGTACAGACCGCTTTTGTCGAAGACACTCCACCAAACATTTACCGTTGGATTGAGGAGAACGCCCATATTTGTGAGTTCATGTTTGTGTTCCTGAATTATCGTTCCATCGGCGTCGCATGTTGCGCTCAACACTTTTGAACTTTGCGCAATGTTTGACTAACCTGGAATGGTGCAAACCTATTTCCCGCACTTAGCGATGTACTTGAAGGTACCGTTGATTCCACACTTCCTGCTCAGCGAAACGACGGCGGAAAAATGTTGAGATTTTTGCCCGAGGAAGAGGGACTGACCTGTCAGCTTTGTCCAGACGTGGGTCCTACGCAAGTACCTACTTCGGCATGCGCCATTCAGACCGCGCCCAATGATGTTGACGAAATGAATATTGGCTGCCATCCTGGTGTGTCGCATGGTGCAGAGTCATTCATAACTGCAGAGTTTCAGTTCCCACATTGTGTCTTGAAGAGTTGCGGACACGATTCGCTGATTTTTACGCAAAGCACTCCACACAGGAACCTGATGAGGAATTTCCATTTTTGATGAAGTCCCAGGTTTTCACCTTCACAACGACGAAACAACCTGTAAGTGCGCGCTATCCTCCTCCAAACAATACTTTGAGGAAACCTGGATTGGAGGGAACTAACAACAACGACTCTTGTGCAACACAGCTAACTAGTTCCGTCCGTAACGAGTTACGTGTATCAAATGCATGCTGTCAAATCTAAAAAACGGCGAATATGGACATATTTTTACGTTTGAATCATATATTCAAAAAGATAAAAAAAGTCCTGACCGGGATCGAACCAGCGACCTTCTGCATGTGAACCAGGCATGGTTGATGGACAATAAATCAGATCACATTACACCACATCAGACAGTGATTACTAGATCAGACAAATCCACAAGAATGAAAAATCGCAACCATGACATTTGACTTTATGCTTTACTTTCAGGGAACAGAGAATGAAGTAAATAAAAAATCTGCCCTTCTCGGCAAGATGCAAAACGCCCATACCATCAAAAATGTTTCCAAGGACCTGTCGACTTCAACGCGTCCGCCTGCCACCACGACCAGTACTACACCTACTTCCACTACCATTACGCCCAGCGCAAGCATCACAACTACGACCACAATTGTAGCTCCGACATCCACTATCGGAACAAAGAAACCCGGTAGTCCATTCACGCAATCGTAATTTTGAAGCATTTTTTGCAGCTATATCCCTGGGAACTGTGATTCCCCGCACTACTGGACCAGCTCCCATTAGAAACGGTGGGGAGCCCGAGCGGATGCCATCATTTGCGAAAGATCTCTTCAAGTTGAAAAAGAGTGCAATCGTAAAGAAACGGATTAAGGGTGTGGGAATGTGTATGGATAAGAGCAAGGTACGGCGATAGAATGATTAAGGTTAATAACGAGCATTCCAGCTGTGCTGTTTTTGGGCGACTGCCGGTGAATGTGATAGAAACCCCGCTTGGATGAAGATCAACTGCGCACGGACGTGCGGATCGTGTCATTGCAATAGTAAGTTTTGATCTAAAATCTAAAATATGCATTCATAAAATAAGTGTTATTGAGTCTTAAAATGACATTCATTTCAATAGCCTTATCTCCATTCCCATCACACAGTTTATCTGGGCGTGTGCAAGAAGGAGTACTGGCTATTTCTTCTGCATCTGACATTCTTCTCTTTAGTTTACAACTTGGACAAGTGTCATTCCACGCGAATCAAGTGCACACTTCCCCCGACCACTACCACGACAACGACGACAACAACCACTACTACCCCAACCACAACAACCACTACGACGACTACCACTCCTAAGCCCACAACCACGCACCATCGTCACCCGCCTGCTATATCTCCCAAAGCTCCCGTAAGAAGCACGAGCACTACCACTACGAGTACTACAACTACTCCTACGCCAACCACAACCACGACAACAACCACAACCACAACTACTGCCACAACTACGGTAAATTTCCACTCCGTGTCTGTCTCGTTCAAGAACTGTTCAGACAACTGACCCATGCAAGGACTACAATTCCATGTGCAAGTTCTGGGCCGATATTGGCGAATGCAAGAAGAACCCGTTCTGGATGAGACCAAACTGTCAGAGATCGTGCAACACTTGTGGTGAAAAGATTGAGAACGTTTATGCGCCGAAGCCTCGACCAGGTACGGTAGACTGAGACACACCTCTCATTGAGTAATCAGCTACTATTGAATGGACTTAAGCAGGAGTTTTAACAGTCCCGTCAACCTCTAAATTGTCTTCTAAAGTAATAGAGAAATAACCACTAATTGATGGTAGCCCTTATTGACTAAAGAAAAACCATGCAATTCAAGACTCCCGTCTTGTCTGACGAAAAATGAAACTTCCGCGCTGAGCAACAACAGACATGTGTAATTGGCTGGCATAAAATATCCACCCACACACTAAAGACCGATTTCGTTTTTGTCTATCAATAGGTCACTTTCATAAGACGTGGTTGGTGAATAAACAGTGGAAGGCGTAGGAGATTCAGTATCCTTGATCTCTAGATTAGGATTGGCACTTGACTCGACTCCAACTCGATTCTACTCGAACTAGTTCGAAATTTTGGAGTCGAGTTCGAGTTCGACTCAATTTCGAGTCTTAGATTTTGGAGTCGAATGCCAACCCTACTCTAGATGTCAAAGTTTGATGGCTGTGTCTTCCATCGCTTAGCTTATCATCTTTAGAATGTTTATTTTGCCAAAAAAGTTCATTAAAATGTGGATTGTGATCATTAGCTGATTCCCTCAATAGTTTCCGATGAAAGGCGCTCACAATTACATCAAATTGTTAAACCAATGATCTCTGAGGGAGGAAGTTTATCTGGATTACCATTTCGCACACATGTGCTCCGTCTATGACGTCTTCCTGGCAGCTGCCTACGAAATGTGTGGATTGTGATGGCCAACCACTTGCAGTTGTTCACAACAGATCAATTAGGTTTAAATTCACATGTGACAAGGAAAAATTGTAAACAACTACTGTAAACATGTTTAACACAAATGGAACAGGTGTGGCCCTTTCTTTGACCATCCTTGCAATTACTTCTTTCCATCCTTCCTCCATAGAGAGCTTCTGACGAGTCGAGAACTTTTGCGTCATTGTTTTTTTTTCGAAGTGGAGTAAACTAACTGCTGATCTTTCCCGTCGTGAATGATTTCAAACAACATAAATACTATGACACATTGCTTAGGCATGCCACAACGACATCTTATGACGTCTTTGCGGCAGCTGTCCTGGGGAATGTGAGAAGCGGGGCAAGAAATAGACGGGAATATTCAAAACAGATCAGATACTGTGTTTTTCTTAATTCTTCACGCAGACGTTTGGCTAAATTATGTAACAGTTGCGCATTGTCATAAACATATCTTTTAGGCTGCGGGAACCATCACAAATACTGTCAGTTCTGGACGTACAATGACGAGTGCGACAAAAACCCCAACTGGATGCTGATCTACTGTCCACTTAGTTGCAAAGTTTGCTAAAACAATACCAAGTTATCCATGTTGTATATACGAGTATTGTTTCAGATGTTTCTTAGCAATATCATTTTTTGGTAATAAAGATATATTGTATACGTCAATGTATTAGGTTATCCTCTTTTTAGCAAACTTTTAAAAATTGTCGGTTTGCTTTTGAGCTGACCATACCCGCCTTTCAACCTGTGGACCTGTGGACATCCGGATATGTGCACATCGACAAGCTGGTCAGCCAGAGGAGTTCATCGGGTCACAATACATTTGTAACATCATGTTTTATTCGTTAAACATTGTCCAGTGTCATATGTTCTGTGTTTTATGCGAGCTCTTTAAAACTTTTTATGACCCCGCTTGACGTTTATGTGTCGTTAGTTAAAATTACATACATGAAAGAAACATCTGCTTCCAATTGCTCACTCACTCACTTCCTTTTCACTTTTATTGCCACACTTAACGGAGTGTTTGTGACAACCGCTTCTGAAGTTCCGATAAAACACGTGCCTACAGTTGAAAAACAATGGTCCACTGCCTTCACATCTTCCTCGGAACCTAGGAGCTATCTTTTTTGCCTGCACAATGGCGGAACAAAAAATTGGCCTCGTTTGTTGGATGGCCCTCCACGGAAGGCGGGTGTGAGGAACGTTGTTGGAAAGCAGACTAATCAGCGCCCGCCCAGCCACCCTCACCACCCTACTCGAATGTCCTCCGACGCGAGAGGGCGAAGCCGCCGAGGGCACGCTCGTGGCTGGCGAAAATGTGGCCAATCGCGCGGGAGCCGTGTGGCGATGCCGCGCGAATCGATAGGCTTTCATTTGTTCTTCTTCTACGGCGTCTTCTTCTGTTCAGCTCGAGACAGTCGACCCCGAGCAGCCATCGGTCGAGAGGGCATTTTTTGTTGTCCATTAGCATCCCCCGCCATTCTTCTTTGTCGCCTGCTGCAGCGCCCCTCCCTTCTACATATGCATGAGTATGCACACGGCACAAGTTCGTTAATCGAAATAATTAAGCGCATGGACGGCTAAGGAGCGCAACTGTGCGGCCTCGCACCACCAGACCCTGCTGGTAACGGTACCATTCTCAGTTTTTTTCTTTGGTTTTTTCTTCCGCCGCCATCATAAACAAATGAGAGCAAGATGTTGGATAAATAATGTTGGACGCACCGTCATTTGATATGCATCACTACCCCAGCAGCATTCGTCCCCCACCCTCTAATCTACGCTTTCTGTCGCCTTTGGACATAGTTTGTTTCCCTTTGTTCCGCTTGTTTTCCAGTCACGAGGAAGCATATTCATAATTTAGTCACACTATCATTCCCACGTGTCCAGTTATTATGCGTTCCTTGGGCACCAGAAAACATGTTTGCCCCTCCGGCGCACAGCGTCAGCCTTGTTGGCGCGAAACTCGGAAACGTCTCATTAAAACTCGCGCAATGTCACAAACCTCGGTGAAACAAACTGAGCACACTACTAATCCTGTTCAATCGTTGCTGCCTCTCGCACAACCAACAATTATTAAACGTTTTTTTCGTGCGGCTGCTCCTGTGCTGCAATTTGCTCCTCTGTGCGGTAGGTTGTTTACGGATGCACGTACATTTTCAGATGACTGTTGAACGGCGGTGATCATCATCTACTAAATAAAAGTACGCTCTACGAATCGAGTGAGTGCTACTGAAGGTCACATAGATTTAAAGAACTTCGCGTGTGTGCTTTGGTGTGTCGGTGTAAGGAGAGGTAACCACTGACCGCGTGCGTAGCGATGCCAAGCTTCTACCCTCCGGACTATGTCCACTTGAAGATGGGTGGCACCAACGAGAGCCAGATGCAGCTTATGGCGATGCAGGACGGCACGCCGACGGAGAGTAGTTCACCCAGGTAGGCCAATTCTCTTTTTTAAAGGTGCGACTTTCCATTTTTGTCGCTACTTAGCAGAGCATCGCTAATCCTCTGAACATGGTTCTTGTGCTTTTACCTGTTCAAGCGTCACGGTAACACCATGATGGCGGCTGTTAACTGCGGATTAGGCCGGCCGATAAAAGGGAACGCGAAAACAGACTTTCAGTACTTTGAGGTCGCTTCTTTGTTGCTGTTTTCCGAATTGCTTCCTTCCGCCGGAACGAGCACCAAAACAGCCCGCGAAGCTGTCCGTCTAGCCGACCTTTCTTCCGCTGTTTTTGTTAAGCCATGGATTTACGGCATTTACTGCTTGCGATTTCTGATGACAAGTCAGTAGTTCCTTCACATTTTTTTCTGAGGAAGTCAAGCATTACATAGCCACTGCAAATTCTTTTGCGGAGGCCGTCATTGTTGTATGATTTTAATAACTACGGTAGTATGCATGTTGGCTCCAGGATATGATATCCTGTTAGCCCCCGAGCTACAATTTTTCTTTCGTTCTCAATCTATATAAGTGGTTTTTCTCGTTTTTCACGCCTTATCTGCATCCATTAAGAGTTTCACCTCTAAATTTGTGCTGTAAGGAATCGTAGGAAAGAACAACATCAGTCATGTGATTGGTTTCTGCGTTTGGTTATCTTTTCCTTTCATCGCACTTTCTCAATTATAAGTAGGAAAATATATTCCGTTTGCTCATGCACTCCTCAGCATAATTTTTGCACTTATCTGGTCACATCAACCGATATTTCTTTAAAAGCGTTGGTCTGAACGGTTCCCATAGAAACGATATCTTGTACGCCGATTTGTTTTTACATATAAACTTCGCTATGTTGGGTGCTGTCATTTGCAAACGCGTCGAACATACACGCCACATACCGTAGACGTTTACCTGAGTCAGAATATATGACTGGTTTTTTTGTCTCAAAAACAAAACGGTTTTCACACGTTTTTGACAACCATATCCATACTTTTAACACCACCTAATTCTTGTGTACGTTTCAACTTATACCACAACTCACACATAATGCACTAAAAACAACGTCTACCAATTAATTTTGCTTCAATAAGATTCTTGAAATTCGTCAATCCGCATTAAGCTATCCAGTCTATTCTCACGATCCTTCCAGCCTCTCAACTTTTCCTTTTCAGAAGCTCGTCCCCAATGAGTGCCGACGCTGCACCTACGGTCGTCGGCTCGGCGGATGACACAATGTCGCCATTACCACGAATCATGTACAAGGACGGCGGAAACGGCAAGTCCACTATCCGCTGGTGGTACAATCGCACAAAGATGGAGCGTGCCCTAATGCTCTTAATCCTTTTCCTGCTGTCCATGCTCGCGTTCACGCTCCTTGCGCTCGCTTGTGCCCAGGGAAATGCGGTGAGCGCCGTGAAGTCATGTGCCTCAGAAAAATCAGGGACAACTACAAAGGAAACTGCCCTCACCGAAAGTGCGTCAATAAAAACTCCTGCAGCGGAGGTCGAAGAGATATGCACGACCGAGGGCTGCGTCCAAGCAGCCAACAATTTGGTATGTAATTTTCATATCTAATCACACCAACAGAATAATATATTATTACATCCTTTCATCAAAAGTATTACTCTTTCAAACAGCATGGTTAAAATAATATGCAAAACACTGATTATTCCTATTAAAAAGTGAAAGCTGAGGGGTACGGTAGTGAACTTTTTGTTTTGCTAAGCAGCATCAGCTGTGCTACAGTAGCCTTGTATGTACTTTATGGATAAAACTCTAAAACTAAGAATATCCAGATATGAATGTATCTCAACAATGTCACTATGACTAAGTACTTTGGACCAATTGTGCTGCAAACGAAAGACCAAAGTGTGCACTCATGCGTGTCAAAGTTGACTTTGGATGGTTCCTTTCTTTATTCGACACATATATAATTCATCACCCATTCGAAGAAGCATGCATATGGTAGTCATGCGTACTTAGCAAGACAATTCAGATAATGGCGATGAACAGCTCCGTCGACCCGTGTGACAATTTCTACGAATATGCGTGCGGGAAGTGGAATCGCAACCACCCCATTCCGGACGACATGTTCGCATTTGGCACGTTTGCCTTCGTGCGCGAGCACATGCGGCAGCAAATGCGAGGTTTGCAAAGAATCATGCCGACGCTCGACTAATCTTTGACCGGGAATTCAGTACTTCTCGAGTCGAGCGTGGTGTCGAAGTCAAGAGCCGTCCGCATGGTCAAGGACTCATACAACATATGCATGAACGTCGCCGAGTTGAGAAAGAAGAAGACAGTGTAAGAGCTGATCAGCTGAGCAGTTACGAGTTTTGCGTATTTAGCCCGCTTAAGAAAGGGTTCGAGGACATTGGCTTTTGGCCTATGCTGGAGCCCGAACGCTGGTCAAAGGAAAAGTTCAACATGACGGAGTTATTGGCTCAAACTCGAAGGCAGTTCGGAAATGAGGTCTTCTTCCAGATCTATGTCTATGCGGACGCCAAGAATACGAAAAAGAACACGCTTTACGTGAGTATTTACATGATTCAGCTAAGAACCGCTAAACAGTCGCAGGTCGACTACGGTAGTCGGCATTCATCCTTTGTTTGCTTTAGAGATTTACTATTTTTTTTAGATTGACCAAGGAGTTCTCGGCCTAGGTCGCGGCTCGCGCGACTACTACTTGAACTCCACTATGTTCTCCAACCACCTGCAAGCCTACAAGAAATACATCCGTCAAGTGATCGAAATCTTCATAGAGGACGGAAACTACTCTCGGGATCCAGATGAACTTTTGGCTGACGAATCCGCTATCATCGAATTCGAGAAAAAACTTGCTACAGTATGCTTGTTGGCTAATGTCAGTGCACGAATGTCGTTTCCAGATCATGGTTCCCGAAGACATCAGGCGCAACAACACCCGCATGTACAACAAACGAAAAGTGGCTGATCTAAGTAAATTGCTACCTCAAGTGAGAAATACATCCTTAATTCCCACTTCATAAGCCATATTTAGGTTGAATGGCTGAGCTTTTTCAGGGGAATTATGCCCAAATCGATGGAGAGCTTTGTCAATGAGAATACCGAGATTATCGTGAACGAAATCGAGTATTTACAGAAAGTCTCCGAGTTAATTGCTTCTACAGATGAGAGAATTTTGACCAACTACATAATTTGGAGACTTGTGCAGTCTTCCATCAAGTTGTTCGATGATCGATTCGATGACATTAAGCAGGTATGGAAAGAGATTCTGTTAAGCATTAAATAAAGCTTTTAGGACCTCGTCCGAGTAATGACCGGTCAAGAAACCAAATCAGCTCGCTGGAAGGGTTGCATCCAATCCACCGTCAGTTACCTGCCGCTTGCCGCTGGGTCAATCTATATTGAGGAGCACTTCCACAAGAATGATAAACAGGAAGCTCTGGTAAGATATTGAATTTGGTACAAAGGGACAAATCTTACGCTATCCCAGTTCATGATTGGTAACCTCCGCGAAGCGTTCATTGAACTCGTCAAGGACAGCAACTGGATGAACGAGGAGACAAAGATAGTGGCCGTGGAAAAAGTACGAAGCATCATCAACCACATAGGCTATCCTGACTTCATTCAAGTCGATGAGAAGCTTGACGACTATTACAAAAACGTAAGAGAATGTGGTCAAACTGCTTAGCAACAGTCTTTAGCTTCACGTTACCGCCAATGACACATATTTCGACCTCTTCATGAAAGTGCTAATTTGGACTCAAGAGAAAGAATTCTTCCGCCTCCGAGAGCCTTTCGACAAGAACGAATTCGATGTTTCCCCTGCTGTCGTGAACGCGTTCTACTCGCCCGAAAAAAACGCCATTAGTAAACAGTTGGCTTTTTACATAATCCTAAGAGTTTTATTTTAGCCTTCCCAGCTGGAATCCTTCAGCCGCCGTTTTTTAGCGGTTCGTTCCCGAAGTAAGCCTTTATAAACAAAAGAACTGATAAACAATCCTATTTTAGAGCCGTAAACTATGGGTCTATTGGCGCTGTCATCGGACACGAGATGACCCACGGTTTCGACGACCAGGGAAGCCAGTTTGACAAAGACGGAAACTTGGAGAACTGGTGGAACAACGACTCGCTGGCCGGATTCCAAGAACGCAGGAAATGTATAATTGACCAGTACAGTGAATACAAAGTTCCCGGAACTGATTTCAACGTTAATGGAAAACTTACCCAAGGCGAGAACATCGCCGATAATGGTGGAGTCAAGGAAGCATATCGGGTACGACATTATTTGCATTGTGCATTTTACCCTTCCTATCTTTTCGTCGTTCTCTCATAGAATGCGCCTATAATCCGGAACAATCTCAAATGCTTTCTGAGTTTTCAGGCTTACCGAAAGTATATAGCAAAACGCGGCACCGAAGAGCCGAAGCTTCCTGGTCTCCAGCATCTGTCCAATGACCAGATCTTCTTCCTGAGCTACGCTCACGTTAGTCTTTTATAGAGTAATACAATTTATAATTGTTATGTTTCTAGTTCTGGTGTGGTCACAAGAAGGATGCAGCCGCTGTGCAGCAGGTTCTGACAGACGAGCATAGTCCCGAGATCTTCCGCGTCATCGGTGTCTTGTCCAACCTCAAAGAGTTTTCCAAAGCGTATAACTGTCCGAAGAACAGTCGTCTGAACCCAGAACAACGGTGTGTTGTCTGGTAAACGAGAAGCGTCGTCTACAAACACACTACGGGTCTTGAACACACTGTGTACTGTAAAGTAATCCCTTTATCGAACAGCGTCCGCTCTCGGTTATCCACTTCCTCCCACACAAATGTTACAACAACGAACTTTGTCCTTTTCCGCTTCATATCAATTACTTGCATTCACAACCTTCCAAAAGCTCGCTTTGTACATAAGCACACACAAATCGAAGCTGTGATCTCACTGATGATGATCGCCCCGTTCCCCATCTCCAACTTTCGTATCTACTATCCTGTCCAGTTGCGCCACGTCATATCCCGTGCAACGTGTTTTCCGTGCCTCCCTCTGTTTCAATTGTAGTGCGTAATGTTATTGTAGTGCTGCAATGATCCATCTCTATCAGTTATTTGTTGAACGAGCGTTGCTTGTTCTGGAAAACACATAAATCCACTATCTTTTGTTGCGCTACCGATATTGGACATACAGGAAGTATATAGGAATAAGTGTACATATATATTATTACGTAAAATAGTTTTTCTTTTTCAGCAGAAACGGCCTGTCCATGTTTGGAAATGTTATTACGTGCCAAAAAAAACATACCTTCAAAAAACTTAAGAAAAAAAAAATAAAGCCCCGTGCCGGGATCGAACCGGCGATCTTCTGATTAGAAGTCAGACGCCTTATCCTCTAGGCCAACGGGGCACATTTGGACATTGGGCGAAAATCGCACATAGCACTTCCCCGTATAATAAACGTTCGCCGCACCATGAACGTCCGTCAAACCAGGCGCAGTTCTCGTTCGTCCGTTACGCTAAGAAGGTGCAAGTTGACCATCTTGTAAGTATAGTAATTCCACAAGCTGAGTTTTGGTGAATTATGTCATATGAGACAGATAGTTGTTGGCGTCATCCATAAGCCATCGATACATAATCAATCTCAAAGCAGAAGAATATCCTTTTCAGCAGCTTTCTAACCGAACCTTTGCATTTTCGGTGCTTTCACTGGTTTGTGTGTGTGAGACAAACCACTGTTATATAAGTTATAATTTAATCGTGAACTCCTATGCACAGACAAAGAAAGATGGCATTGTACGTTTGAAGTTGTGAGCTTTGAGAAGATGGGTCTTCATAGCATACATTGCACGTGTTTGTAGTGATGAACTGATGTCCAGCTACTTACTGGAAAGCAATTATACATGTCTGAAAATAGAGGCGACAACGTTTACCTGAGTAGTCTGACGAGAGATCCACTCGTTCATGGAGCTGTCGATCAGTTTCTGCTCCTCCGTTGTCTCATCGTTGTTGAAATTTTGCTGCTAAAACATTAGAACTTGTTTATGTTTTGAATGTTGTAGTGGGTGGTATACCTTCTTGCTCTTTCTGATAGGGCTCATGACTGGGAGACCGACGGCAGCGGCGGGCCAGTTGGCGGTTACCTTCATCACGTCAGGCCAGTTAGCGGGCATAGGAGGGACGTAGTTGTAGAAGGGAGCGGCAGGGCGCCAGGCGGCTCCGTAGGTCGACCCTACAATGAGAATTGAAACTGTATCGGGATTGGGTAGACCTACAGATAGGGCAGCAGAAATAAGGACCGATGTCAACGCTGTTGGTTGCGTAACAGTAGCTCTGAGGAGGGCACTGGGGCCACGGGCGCTTGGGGTCGCATTCAACAGGAAGGGACGGTCCGCCGGGGCATTGTCCGAGGGGTGCAGCTACGACGGCAGGTGCGGCGGCAACTGGAATGGCGGGAACAACCGGGGCGGCGGCGACTACAGGGCCTTGCGCTGCTCCGGGAAACGGTTGAATGAACTGCCGACGCCGAGTACTCTCCTGTCCCGTAGGACCCTCCTCTATAGAAGAAATGAGTTTGATAAAACTTCTCAAATGGAAACTCTCACTGCACACTTACTGATATGCAAGGCTTAAACTGGAGTAAATTAGGATACAGAGAACACATCAAACTGTGGATTAGCAACAAACTTTACCTGACCAAGAAGGTCAAAATAGAGGCGGTTCACAACACAACACGACAAACCGTAAGTGCCGAAACAAAGGACAAAAACCAACCATTTCCTTGAGGATACGCGTTGATCGCGGACACAACGAACAAAGCGAGAATAAGCTTTCGCATCATAGCTTGATCAGAGTGCCGAAGGAAACAGGAGGCAACCAACGCTGTTGAGACAATCGAAGTGCTGGGTGGGTGATTGGAGTCGAAGGAGCTCCAAACACAATGGACTGATGCCTTTGGTGAGGGCCGCCAGCGCTTTTATACCGGTGGTGACCAGTGGCTGCATGTCAGACGGAGCGCGACGCCGCCTTCGAGTTCACCTGAAGGCGCGCGCACCGTGCGAACAGTAAACAATTCGGCCCGGCGCGCGAGGCTAGGTGTGAAAACGAGGAACAAAGTGTCGAAAGTGTGTTACCTGCTGTGGAGAGTGGTAGGCACCGAGCGGGTGTGATTTTTTGCGCTTCAGGGATTTGCGGAGTCGCAAAAATTTTCCCGCTGTTGCTGCGGCGGTAGCTTCTCGAGTGTGCGCAAATGCGCTGACCAGATCGGAGTGTCAAAAAGTATGTGCGAGAGCCGAGAGACAGTGTCAAGAGCATCGGCAATCAAGATTTCTGATGGACCAGTTTAGATATTACAATTTAGAGGAGTATTAGCGCGATAATGGAATAAATGTTTGTCATCGTAATGATAATTTTTACTAGCTAGGTGCTAACTTGATGGGCACAAAAAAGTATGCTGAAAAAAACGTAGTGGTAGGATCCGTTTTGTATCCCAGCCTACCTCTCTTTCTATCTCTATTTTTCTATTTGCTACTTTAATTCAGTCCTTACTATGTCAGTTGAACTTTTTATTGCTGCTGGTTCCGCTACAGTTTTTTCTTGGGAATATAATTTCTTCAACGGCATTATTTTTCAGGTATAACGTCCTCTTGTAACACAGTTACATTTTTCCATTACTGTGCCGAAGGAAATCTTCCGTCCAACTGAATATCATTTTTACGCGCTATAAGGCACCCAGCAAAACACTCAAACCAGTAGCGTCCATCCTGTTTTTGTCGCGAGAAAACTTCCACCATCGCTGCAAACAACCGTTCAAAGTCCTTTTGTCCTGGATAAGCGCGACTAAGTGCATCCGCGCCTTTCTGTGTGGTCAAGAACCGGCTTCCTCAAACATTATTTTCGGACACTGCATTATCACACAGCAATAGGACAAATATATGCATTTGACTCTTCATTTTCAATACGCCTCTTGGCGTTCATCGCTATTATAATCTTCTGTCGTCCGACTGTCATCACGGTACAGCGAGAGCAATATTCCCTCCGCTGGAAGTTTCTTATCGTCTCAAAATTGTTTGTGCTGTGGCTCTTCTAGCATGCGCTGTGGACGTTGCAAATCTAGTTTCTGTCACCTGCATCAAACAGAAAAAGAGTTCCATGTCCGGTGCAATCAACTCAGAACCTGTGAGATCAGAAGTAGCTGAAATTCATGACATGTCAAGGTCACTTGTCCTGACAAAATTAGATTAGTTTGCTTATGGCGAAAAACTTGTGGCCGAACAATAAAGAATGCGACAGCGCTCGAAGTGAGAACAATCCAAGTCGGAAAGCAAACAACACTTACGACAGCTGGGTGATAGATTGCGAAGGAACAACGAATAACAAATTGTAACTTCAAAACTGCATAATTAGATTACATTTTTTAAACAATTGATGTAAATACCATTTCTTACAAATTTTAGTTTGCCACTACGGAAAAACGTTGGTAAGTATACAAAGTCGAAGAATTCTGTAGGTGGTAAGAAAAATCGGTAAGCCTCAGTTCAATACCGCCGCTACAGTAACCAACAGAAGCGTAGATACTATGGATGTAAGATAAAAAAACCACATGTTAAACAAATAACTGGCGATATGATGAATTGTGTAACAAATGAAAATGTGCTCATTAGCTGTAGTGTCCAGTCCATTTAGCACAGGACATGAGGCCTGAGCTTTTGCCATCAATTGTAGCTCCAATCATTACCATAATATATTTGTACAACAAACATACAAATCGATTTCAAAAAAACGAAATCTTTATTTACAACAAAGTACGTGTGAGATCGCGGAGCGTATCACACTCCAGTTGACAAGCCCAGCGTTCCACGGGAGTCCGACCGATTCCTATCGTTTCGCCTGGGTTGAGGCGTTGAGTAGCTCACTGGAGGTTGAGAAGCCATGAAACCTTGCGAACTGGATCGAACTGGAGGCTTCTCCAACGAGTCAAACGACGGCTGCTCCGAGCGCATGGGACGCCGGTAGCCAGTGTACGTGGACAGGGGAGTCATCTGCAAGAGGTCGGATATCACATGAGAAGTCGATCAGCAAAGCAACCTCTATAGAATCGCGTAGAAGAGGTTTGTTAGCTGCGCCTCCGATCCTGTTTTCCAAGCTCGCATCACCGGTGCCTGCGCCATTGAAACGGTCAGTTGTCGCTTTGTTGTTCTGCCGTTTTCCATGGCCAACACTATAGCACACAGCAAAGAGAATAATGATAACGGCCAGAATTCCGAGAACGATAGCTGTCCATTGGAGCCATGTGAATACGTTATCCTGAACTCGATCGCGACAGAAAGGTTGAGTGCCATAAGTCCACTGCATACGGTACTGGTCTCCATTACCAACAGAAACACGGCTGCCTGAAACACATGTTTGGTAATGGCGTCGAATCATAAATAAATAAAAACAACGAACAAAATGTTACAGATCGAAGGGCATAAACCAGTGCTTAGTTTGACCATAAAAAAACTACTTACATTTAAAATCGCCGTCACCCAGGAGAATGTGCGTCTGGAAGCAGCTCAAGCTGACGATGTCGCCTTCGAGATAGGCCGGTGCAGCACTCGATGGTCCCTTGATCATGTACTCCGGATACTCGAAGTTTATAGCCCCACAACTGTTGTCTAAATTTTCCGAACTATAAGTGTGACAATCGTGAATATTACATTTTCTCATCGCCTCATAACGATGTTCCGCGAAGGAGAAGAACTGCTGGTTAGTCAGCATTCCAAGAGGGAGTGCTTGCAAAAGGAGCGCCGTATATTTACAGGCTATGCTCTCGCTGCAGTCAACTTCCACGGTCATTTCATCTCGAGGGCACCGTCTCATTACTTTGTCATTGTAGTAGTATGAATCAGGATCTAAACATTTGTTATGTACCATTGTACAAGAGCAACCGGATACCGTATCCTTGCTGACGTTCTCCTCGGCACATTTGAGCGAACTGCTTCACCTGGATCTCAGTTTGCGGAACGAACTGGTGTGGTGACCTACATGAGGGACATGAAAATTACAAAAGCTAGAGAAACGCTACGTACAGGTGGTACTTAGCCGCAGACTTGTACACAGGCAACTTCAATTCAGCATCTACAAAAACATCAAACATAGCGTCATGATCCGACTGCGAGACGAACATATCCACCATCTCATTTTGTCGACTGATTTGTCCAATATTCATTTCCTCCTCGCCTTTGATGCGATCTACAACGTCGAAAAATGAAACGGGGAACGAACATATTCAACGGTACATTTCAAAAGACTCTGCCGGAAGCCTTCGTTGTTGACGTCGCTCCATCTCAAGGGTTGATCTTCCAAGTTATTTAAGTTGTCCGGATTAGGGCGGAGAAGACCTTCAACCCGTGGGTAGTCACCATAGTTGGAAGTGGTCGGATTTTCAGCATCATACTTCTGAAAATAAGATCAGTTAGTGAAAACTTATTAGCGCTAGGTTTTCCATAGTGCTCTTCTGAGTCAAACTACAAATAAACAGGAATAAATATATCTCAACGGGATCATTTGATATATTCCAAAGATGGCTAATAAGTGAAAACGCTTACCACTCGATATCTGGGCGGAAGTGACAGCTCAACGTCGAGAAGTCCGAAGCTTTCCATGTACGTGTTGTATCGATCCATGTCAGCAGAGAAGGATTCTCTAATGCGAACGCCGATCTGAGCGTTGTCAAGAACCACGTACGTCTCGGCCTGTCCTCGGTGAACATTGTTGATATAAATGGTTACACCTGAAATAATGATGTTGAATATCAAAGCAAAGTCATATGGTGTTACCTCTGAATCGTTGAATTTTCATGTTGTCGAAATAGCGGACGATATTTCCGACCAAAACACTTGTCCTGTAACGAAATCGCCTGGTGTCCTTTCTGAGGACCACGTGCACGCGATCAGAGTCACCGGCCTCCAGAACAATACCGGTAACAACGGTAACGTTGGACGGAACAACGAGGTCTTCCTGTGCGATATTGACAGAACCAAAGTCGACACTTCTGTCTGGGAATCGCTCCATACGGATCTGAATCCTGACCTCTGGGGTGTTCGCACTATCCGAGCGATGAGAATGGAGTAGAGTGTATACACCCGGATCGTTGAAAACAAATTTCTCGTTGTTGACGGTCGTGAAGATACCAGGACCCATGACGGTACCCACTGCCGGTGGGACATACGATTGGCAACTGCTGGAAGGCCGCCTCCAGTAGAACATCTGGCATCGGGCGTCGGTGAACTTGCAGCATAGGTAATAAGGCATCATGTCGTGATGAAAAGCCGAAAAACCAGGAACTTCGAACATCCCTTGATATGGTGGAGTGCCAAATTCAAAGGCGCGCATTGGGAAACCGGGACTGTATGGAGTCGTTTCATCGATTTTGATTATAGGTTGGTAGCTTGATTGCATAAGGTAGCCAGATTTGTCGTAGCAGCACACTTGACCGCTATGGGTGTCATACACGCTGTAAATAATAGAAATAAAGGGAGGTTAGACTTTGAGTGGTGCTGACGTGATCAAAAAATATTCGAGAATTTCCTATGCCGACTATGCTTCCCGAACAAACTTACTTCAACTTCCCTCCTTCGTGAATTGACCCCTGGACGTTTTGTGCAGACATGTAACAATTTCGTGATCCTAAAAATAAACGTATCAACCAACTCGAAAACAACTCTTCTCTCACCCAAGTTTTCTGTGCAAGTAACATCACGGAACAGTTGAGAACACCGAGGATGGGGCATGAATCTTCCGATATCGAGTTTGGCTTGGTCTTCGCGACAAGGACATGATGCATTCGATTCAACATCACGGATGAAGTTGTCCAGTGCGCCGTCCTCATCATACCACGCGTGGCACATCTGACGGGCCTTCTGCTTTACGTAGTCGATTTTAGCATGGTAATCCTCCTCCTTTCCATTCATTTGTTTATTGTCGATGGTCCATAGCCAATGGAGAGAAATAGGCGAGCTGACAAGGCTGAAAGGGAAAATTGCAAACGCAGATCATAATTTAACGTTTTCTGAATCACATCTTACTGTACGATTCCTAGATGCTGCCTCCAACAAGTGAAAAATAAAGCTTACCCAGTGGGAATTTCTTCCAATTCCAGATGTCTCGCTGTAGCTTGATCGTTTGCAGATAATGGAGCCAATTTAAAATATCCAAACCGGAACGTGTAAAGCTCCTTCTCCCGCTCATAGTCGCTTAGGTACCATTGATCCACTTGAGCAATTGGAATTCGTTCACGCATTGGATCCCACCGATACAATTCATCTCCTCGGTTCTGGAATGTCGTTACCCTAAAGAAATCATATTACACATGACTGCAGCATGGTTAGCAGGCGTACCTAGCCAAGACCCGATGCTCCGGCTTAAACTTCTTTATCTTTTCGTCTTTTCCTTCTTTGTATCCAATTACGTACAATCCCAACTGCTGGTTATAAAGGGAAGGGTTGTTGACATCATGGATCGGGTTGACTTTTGTGGGAACTGTGAAGTTTCTTGGATACCAAACCAACATCTTATCATCGTCAACGGGATTTTTGAACCACGTGTGGATGTCTCCTATGTCAAGGCGCATTGGATCGATAGTAGGAGGAACGAAGTAAATGTATCCAACAAACGCCTTCTCGTCATGTCCAAGACCTGATTGTGGCTGCAGGAACACCGTCTTTGTACCCCAGTCGAGAATTTTTGGTAGAGAGCAGCGAGCGATTGAAGGATTGATCACTTCGCATGGAGCGGTCTATAAAATATGGTAATGGCTTTCTCAGATTTGGTGAATTTCTTACCATTCGGCTTTCGATCATGAGAACGTAGTTCAGTTTCGGATTAAGACAAAGCCCGTTGACGTCAACTTTGGCTTCTCCCAGCATGCTCACGATGTTGGGGTAAATGAGAAGGGGGACTAAAATATTTAACTGTAAGGACGACTGGTTATCATTACTTACATGTGCCTCCGGTTTTGTTTGAACACCCTGCTGGCCTCACGATGTCATCAACCCTGTGGAAGTATCTACCCCGTACGACATGGGGAACAGAAGAACGGTCAGCTAGCGAAGATGGTCTTTCCTTCGTAATCTCGTTCAGATCCACCTGCACCACACCAGTGTGGTTTCCACCATTGAAAACAGCCTAGAACAGACATGATATTATTGACCAAATAGAGGAACGCACCTGACACTTTCCCATTCGGGTATTTCCCCGTACATCGGCTGCATCATATCCCAGTTTGTTGTAGTTGATCATAGTGTACGACTGCATCCCTCGTGCGTCAGCCAGCCAGACCAGTTGATATGTAGAGGTTTGTCCTCTTCCTCCCAACGTTGTTTGCATATTTTCCCAGGTGACCACAAGAGCTGCATCGGCACGGAAGGTGCTTGCTCCGGCGACTCCCTCTTGGAGATGACGCATCATCCGGTCCAAGAAGGCATCCGACTGATGATTACACTGCACATGACCGCCGTCTTTCCCAGGACATGGCTTACGGATATCGGGGCTTTGACGACCTAAAAACGTAGTCGTTGTTAGTAATGATCTTTCCAGCGGATTGGCGTGATTTGAGAAATTCCCTTTTCCGTCAAAAAAAAAAACTTACGGCTCGCTCCAGCCATCCTCGATCGCATTTCGAGGCGATAGTAGATTCGGCTGTATTCTCCAAGTTGTTCAGCAATACGCTGTCTGTAAAGGCTGTATCATTCTCTCCGTCAATGTTATGGTCCCACCTGCAGAGGTATGGAGCGATCAGCGCTGGATCAGCTTCCCTCGGCCAGTCTGTCTCGCGTCCAATCCTAGGAGTGTGCTCATTGTCCGTAAAGTAGGCGAAAGAGATAAATCCGTTGGTTGAGATCTGAAACAGACAAAAGTAAGCAAGGATGACTCATCGCGCGATTGTTGGTGGTTCCGCTATCGCATTACTCACTGAGCAAACAAAATGTTTGTGAAATTCCATCGGGCAATCAAATACGAAAGTGCTCACCATTGTGTAGTTGTATCTTCCTTGAAAATACGGGAAATTCATGTAAAGCGGAATAGTCATTCCAGAAGATCGTTGGTTATTCGTAATCTCTTTGTCACCGACGTCTTTACCGTACTCCACAAGTGCATCTCCAATGCGTACGGACGATGGGTAGGAATCATCAAGAGGTGCTGGGAACCCATTCGCTTGAGCAAATGAATTAGAGTTCACCTGGGCGTTTGCCAACGGCGTAAACCATACGACCAAAGGGATTATGAGCTGAATTGCCCAGCTCATTCTGAAATTGCGTCACACGAATATAGAGACGGTTATTTTTTGTTCACAGCATCTATGAACGGAAAGTGCTTTGATCGGGTAGCCAGCAGTATTTCCACGCCTATAACTTTATGATAAGAAATTGTGGGCGGAAGTTCGACGAACGCAAACAACGACTCATGTAGAAGTCAGCCTCATCACACATGAGTCATATGGGCCTAGACCTGTTTGGCATCGTTTCTTTATTAACCCTAACATGGTGGCCCAGCAAAATTTTTTGAGAGTCGAGGGAGGAGGATATTTTGTGGGCCTTCGCAATATTCAGCGCGGGATCCAATTTTAGGTGCTCAGCAACAGTACTGCGTAGTAAAATGCTGTAAAAAAAAGGAAAAAATGCCCAAAAAATACATTCTGTTCCTTCATAAGGTGATATATGTAATTGTTCTGCCGTTTTAGTATGTGTATGACGAGAACCAAAACTGCTGGCAGGCACTACCATGCCCCTCAACGTTAATAAAAACAAGGCACGGGAAAAGTACGCCGTGGTACATGGATTTTTTATCGTAAGTATTACGAGCATCAAGGTTAATTGTTATGCAAGATCATCTGCTCTTTCGATTGGCTATGCGCGATCCAAATAGACGCAAAAGTTGGAATTACAAAAAATAAGAAATATAACCTCAAAGACTAATAGCTGAATTCTGAAAAAAGAAGAAGTAACATATGTATTTCATATAATGTAATCAAGATAGACACGACGTGAGGTATGCGCAGAGTTCAGTAAAAGAGATTACAGTCAGGAAAGTCTAGGATACAATAAAGTTCAGAGGGCTATAATACTGAAAGCCAAGCCTATTTTACAGTTTCGCAAGATGAAATAACCAGGGACAACACGGAGCGCATCACTCATGAGCACAAGCGATGTACCCTCTAGTCAAAACTCGACTATCCGCCCTGACTCATGAAAGACAAACAAACCATGGGGCGCGCTTCTTGGAAGGGGCACCGGTGCGGAACGAGACCATAAATTGATAATCAATAAGGAGATAAGGTAAGGGAAGTTTTCTGGTAAGCAGTTAAGCTTTCATTAAGTCAGGCTTCAACCCTTTGGCAATGAGGATAAATGGACTGATGCAAATTTTAGTGGGAAATGAATTCTACGGTGTGCATCAGAACGCGACGGCCTACATTAAAAGACACTGAAAGCGGGAAGACGAAGCGCGCCATCCGTACAGTCGAAGAGTGCTCTGCTTGAAGAAAATTGCGCCGTGCTTTTGAAGGTGAATCACCGGGCCTCAGTTCAAAGCTGCCGTCGCGCTGCGTCAGCGCGCCACATTCCGACGGAATAATACGCCCCCGAAAATGGTCAAGGAAAACATTTGCATAAAATTGGAAGCCCATTTAGATAGAATGCTTTAGTGAGTCATCGCTGGTGAGAATAAGCTTCTCGTGTACAAAGTTCCATTCACAAGTTCTGTAAACCACCATTTAAATGGGTCGATTGTCTGTTTGCAGACGCTATTTCCTTTGGTAGGATTACATCTGTGAGTTATGTAAGATGCTTTTTGGGAACTTCTTCTGTGCAAGTGCATGCCTATGCCTAGCAAGAGGTTCTAAAAAAATGAGCATAGCAATGAACCCACAAGGTTATTTCAGGAAGAGTTTCTACACTTTCAAATGTCTCCAAACGTTTGTTTCTTAACCAATTCAAATGGCCAATTTCTTAGAATTGTTGCCAGCATGTTGCAGGCGCCGGCCAAATCTAGAGGATAGGGCAATGCACGCTATCGCTTCTTGGCACTCTCACTCCTGAAGTACTCCACACCTTATGTGTTGACTCTCGACTCTTTTCCTTCATAGCCATGGGCATTACTCAGCTGTTCCCTCTGACACATTTGATAACTTGATAGCTGCTTTTATATCCACTTTCATTCAGATCAGTCGGTGAATTCATTTTATCCTCTATGCCTTCATCAGGAAGCGCAAATAGTCGTTATTTTATCTCATAACGGTGCCTTGAAGATAAAATCGTGACACCAGATATGTATTTTATCTTATTTTGTCCCAATTTTCACACTGAAACTAACACACATTGCATATTGGCTGGGAATTCATAATAAAACCATAATTTCGCACCTTTAAACCTGCCACACACGACCAATTTCGACCAAGTGGGCGCAACGAATACTCGAGTCAGCGCGGAGACGGCAGCGCAAGCGCGGCACCACCACATCGCCGAACGCTCTGAACAACTCCTCTTCGGCGCTCGGTGAGCAGGCGAGATCGATCGCCGTTGACATCGTCTTCGAGTTCGTTTCCGCGATTGCTGCTTCCAGCTGGCCAACGGAGATCTTCTTCGGCTCCGTACTGCACTACCTAAGTGAACTCCTCGCGTCGGCGAGACTCCCGGCTACCGCAGAAAACAAACAATTTTAAAGAAGCGCACTGGAGAGCTGGATGAAGTAGCACATCGTTGTCGTCCGCGTTATATTCTACTTTCTGCCCAAAACTGATCTTATTTATTACTGATGAAGTTATTTCCGTTGATCTCGGGTTTATGTTTGGTAGCGCTGATTCTCGCGGAGCCTGATCCTTACAAGGTGCTCGGAGTTGGTCGGTCGGCATCTATACGGGATATAAAGCGCGCTTACAAGACGTTGGCAAAAGAATGGTAAGTTCGTCATACTTCTCACGTTCAGTCACTGGTGCCTGCAAACTGTCGTAAACTGTCAATTTCCATCTCAACCTTTCAATTTCCATCTTGTATTTAGGCATCCCGACAAGAATGATAGCCCAGATGCGAAGGAGAAGTTCATCGCCATGTCTAACGCTTATGAATTGCTTTCGGATCCAGTTAGAAGGGAGCGGTACGACAAGTTCGGCACCGTGGACGAGGAGAAGCGGCGGCACAACTATCACGCCTATCAAGACTTTGTAGGTTATAGTTGTACTTCTGAAATAAGCATTTATGATGCCCGAAATCCAAATGCTTGTTCCGTCTACTGATAACCACTGTTTCAGTTCCATGGATTCGGTGGCTTCGGCGGCTTTGAGACCGAGAACTCGTACTTCAGAAAGGACAGACTTACGTATAATACCTACATTAATTCTGTCCTGGAGAAAACATACACCCAGCCGTTTATTATCCTCGTTTACTCAAGCTTCAGTCCCTTCGCGTTTAGGCAAGAAAACGTATGGAAGACGGCTGTGGAGGATCTGAGGCCACTTGGTAAGTACAAATAGTCAATGATTTGCTGCCTTTCGTCATTTGCATTGAAACTGCCCTTATTCGGTCCGTTTTAACCGACGACTCTTTCAGGTTACGGTGTCGGAACTGTTAACGCAGTCTATGAAGGTAACCTTCTGGACACCCTGCGGTGCCATAGCAATTTCGCTTTGCTGGTGGTCGTTGAAGGAAGAGTACTGCACTACCGCGGAAATTTGATGTCTATGAAAGCTCACGACATTCGCGTGTTCGCCCGAGACGCTATTCCCAAAACGTTCCTATCGACGTTGTCCAGCAATGATGGTCTCATCAGATTTGTCGATCAGTGGAAATCGAGCAACAAAATCTCTGTGCTGATGATGGGACCCAAGGCCCAGCCTCGTGTTCGCTACCTGCTTGCTGCTATGAAGTACTCACACTTCGCTCGGTTCGCTTACGTACACTCGGTTGAAGGATCCTCACGAGAAATGAAGCAAGCCTTAGGTGTTCAGTGCACTCACTGCGATAATATGTTCATTTTCAACGACTATCCTGAGGTAACACCTTACCAATCAATGACCCCGAACCCTTATCTCAATGGAAAACAGCCTAACTTGCAATATGTGCTAATTTTTTCTACCTTCCTCATTTCCAGGGTGGTCCTGTGGATCGCATCACCAAACCCACCGGAGCAGATCTGTTTACGGTTGAAGAAATTTTGAACTTCATTGAAAAGAACCTCTTCCTCTCTGTCCCGAGATTATCATCCATGCATTACTTCGACGAACTCTGTCCAACATCTGGCCGTAGTGCCAAGAAACTTTGCGTGATCTTGCCTCTCAGTGACTCTACTAAGGACGAAAGCTATGTTGCTGCCATAAGGAAATACGTGAAGAAAGAGGGAAAACGACTCGCCGATGCACGAGTCAGGTTTACTTACATCAACACGCATCTTCAGGAGAAGTTCATGGAACCTCTGATGAAATCGGTATCTCACGAACAGAAGGCGAATCACAAGGACTTACTCGTTATCTGGAGAGTGGACCACAACGTGATGAAATTCACATGGCTTAGGGCAATCGTGAATGGTGAAGAGAGTAAATTCTACCTGATGATGCAGGACTTGAACAAGGCACTGGAAAATATTCTTCACGGAAACATTCCAATGAATCAGCACGCAACCATCCATAAGTTGGTAAGTGGTGGTTGTGTGCAAGAGTCGTATCCACATACGCAAAGAGGACTGTGCACAATATTTTTTGCACATTTAAAGTGAGGCTTTCCGATCTTGTTTTTCTCCCATTCCGAGCCCCTCTGCATTGTTGTGATTCCAGGTCGATGAATACTCGCCTTCCTTCTTCACGCGCATGTCACACCGTGCCGTGCGCATAATGGAAACCGTTTTGTTCAACATGCACAAAACGGAAGTGCTCACCGCTCTGAGTATCATTGGCACTATGATCGCCATATTTGTGTTCCCCTACCTCGGACATCTGCTTACTAGGCCTCCGACAAAACCACGCAAAAGCAATGTCAACACCGACGGTGCTGAGTGGCATCCCGAGGATCCGGTCAATGAAAAGTCGATGCTATCAAAAAGCGACCTGTAAGCTGATCCTCATAACCAAAGTTCAACAATCTGAGCTTGTAGGAAGCTGAAAGCGATGAGCAAGCTCATTCGTGAGCTCAGAGCGGAGACATACTATGGCTTGATTCGACTTTTGAAGCCGGGATGCAGGACGTTCGTGATCCTAGTGGACAGCGAGACCAAAGACGTTTTGTTGCCCACGTTTGCTAATCATATGTGGTCGCTCAGAAAGTAAGTGGTCTTTTCAAAGTTGTAACTCTAAACAGGATATTGCGTGAAGTCGAGCTCTAAATATAAGCGGTTGAAACCCATGATTTTAGCAACAAGACATTCTCGTTTGCTTACTTGATGGTTGACAAAAATCTACCTTGGTTCCGGAAGCTCCTCGAGAATATTCTGCCTGCTGACAGCACAGATCCTAACTCAGAAACTGACGTCTCGCAGCAGATGTACAAACGCTTACAGGTACTCACTTGGTGACTTTTTAATACTTTTTAACAGCCAATGACAAGATCTTATAAGCATGTCAACTGACTTTCTAGATACGGTATCTGCAAATATTTATATCTTTAGAATATAAACCCAAGGCAGACTCTTGGCACTGTCCTTGTAATCTGTGGCTGGAAACTCTACTTCTGTATCTACCACCCAATGCATAACGCGAGCGCCCGTCAGACAGCAACAAACTACGGCTTTGACAACGATGGCGACTTCGAGAGTGATGTATCTTCGGATGACTCAGATGTGGAAAATGTACTATTTTTCCTTTGTGGGGTTCTAACTCACTAAGTCCCTTCTTTAGGTCAAGAAAACAATTAGAGCACATAAATTGCAACTTCGCGACGTGCTCAACGGCTTCCCCAACTGGCTAGAACGCCTTCTTGAAGGACAGATCCGCCGCTATCACCTCCCTGAGTGGCCGGATAACCTTAAATGAAGGCTTTCACAACTCTACCGGTATTTCGTCTTTCATCACGACCTTATCTCTATTACTTTTGTACAGTTAAGTCGATCAACTGTCTAGCATAAACACTCTAGTCCGAAGTGCTAAAACCTAAAAATTCTATTGTAAACATGGCCATTGATATACGGCATGAATGCTCTCTTCAATAAATACTTCTCCAGTTTACCCAACTGTGCCGACGGTGTTTCGGTCACCTTGCAACGAACTACCATAAGTTTCAGGCGCGCAATTGTACTTTTTTTACCAAAAATCCATGATTTTTTACTAAAGACCCATGATCTTAGTGTGCTTAGACGATACGTTGTGCATATAAATGCTCCAGGAAGCGTGTGCGAATTTTACCACATCCACGGAACTTTGCTGTGATTTCACATAATCCCAAGGCAGAGCTTATCGCTTCGGGCGCCAATCGACACGGACGGGCACGACAACAGATAGAGAAGAGTGTTTCCATGGCGATCGAGTGCCCATCGCACAAATTTTGATAGGACGAACTCGTGTGCGAGCATGGCCCCACGTCAAGTTAAAGCCGTAAAAAAGGTGCTCCACGCTGGACAGGGAGCGTTGCCCGAGTACCGCGATGGTACGAAAGCTTTTTTCAACTACGAAGTGCTCCTGCCGCTGAACGACGTCAAGAAGGAGGGATTTTCGGAGAACAAGTAAGTGAACGGATACCTCATTCACATTTATCAATTTGCAAGATCACTATTGATGCTCTACGATAACCGGTCATGTTCGGAGTTGTTCGCACATTGTAAAAGAATAGTAAAAGAATAGCTCGGCACCACCCGTAATCGTCTCCCAGAGATCCCTTTATCTGTTTTTTTCTTTCGGTAAAGCGAATATGTTGAGTAGTATATTCGGAAAGAAACCATACTAATGACAACAGTCAATTACATTCAATGTTTTAACAATACACGGAATTTCCTCCTTTCAGAGATGATTACAAGTCGATTGACGACACACGAAAGCCCTATCCCCACGGCTATGGAAAACCTCTCGAACTTGTTTTCGGCAAGAAGTTTCAGTTGCCGATCTTTGAAACGTGCTTATCGTCCATGCATGTTGGAGAGGTGACCAAAATGGGCTCTACATAGGCTTCTGATCTTAAAGTCCAATCTAGATTTGCCAGTTTGATATCGACGAAAAGCATCTCTACACATATCCGATGGTTTCAAAAAAGCTACGAGATATTTCACGTGCGGAAGTCGACCCTTCGCATAAGCACCATGAAGGCCACCACTGTGCGGCGATGGGTCCAGTAAAGTAAGTCTTTTAACTCCGTACATTGAACTTGACATTGTCGCGGTACAATATGTGCGGTCAGCCCCATAACGAGCTTTCGACGGCATGGTGTTGTCAGAAAATCAGAACACGTAGACAACATGTTATGTTTTTTAGACTAGGATATGAAGAGCTGGATGAGTTGAGCGAGCACCCCAAACCGCTGCGCATCATATTCCACATGCTCAACGTTATGCAGCCGGAAAATTATGAAGCGGAAAGTTGGCAACTGAACGTCGAAGAAAAACTCGCTAGTCTTGACACATTGCGATTGCAAGGAAACGATCTGTTCAAAGCCGTAAGTCGGCTCATATTAACTGGTAAACTGGTAAAGTCTAGGGCAAATTTGAAGAGGCAACAATCAAATATCGCGAAGCACTTGGCCGCGTGGATGTACTGTTGTTAAGGGAAAAACCAGGCGATCCTGAATGGCACGAATTAGACAAGAAGGTAAGCTGTTTGGGAATGCAGAATACAAGGTTCGCTCAGATTGTTTCCCAGCACTTAAATTATAAAACAATTGCACTATTTTAAAGAAACAAAAAAGGTGTAGAACGTTGCCACATACAACGGAGGCGAACGGAGGAGAAAAAGGTGTATGCCGCAACTTTGCCGCTGCGCTAAAATGTCGAAAGCCTTCTGTGACCAACACAATACGTTCTATTCCGGCGTACCATGACTAAGCGAGCCGACTGTGCGAAGCGAAGACGTCCCCCTTTAAAACAATTTCATGGAGATTCAATGATGCAATGTAAAGAAAAAATCGATTTTAGAACATCTCGCTCTACTTGAACCTATCGCAGTGCTACTTGAACCTCGGAGAATTTTACGATGCGGTTCGCACTGCTTCCGAGGTGCTCAAAAGAGACGCAACCAACGAGAAAGCCCTTTTCCGGCGAGCGAAGGGATACATTGGCACTTGGGAGTTAAATGAAGTAAGTGGTGATCAGAAAGGAACTTACTTTGATTAAGCCAACCACCGGCAATTTAAAATTTTTATTAGTTCGTGAATGATTTGATATTATCTTAAAATTGTGGTCATTGTATACGACGTGTCGATTTGGACGTGTCGACCGAACGCAGGAGATGTTATCTTATGGTTAGTATGTAAAGAGAAAATGTCTAGGGCATTCAGCTCTGGAACCAATCCATTCATTATTCTATTCGAGAAAAGTCTGCCCACCGTTGATGCACTCGGCGGACAGATAAACATTTTGTGTGAAATCAGCTGTCCTAACAGTATTCTAAGGTTCCCAGTTCTAAGATTCTAAGGTTGAATATCAGCGAACAGTTTCATATGAAAACTGTCGTTGAGAGGTCGCAACATCCCAAAAAATACAACATTCATTCCATCGTCATTTTCTCACTTGCCCTATCCATTCATGTTCTATTTCAGGCCGAAGACGACCTTAACAAGCTCGAAAAGCTCTATCCCAACTCAAAACGACTTGTTGATGCGGAACGCTCTATTCTTTCGCAGAAGCGCAAAGAGGACGAAGTGAAATCAAAATCTGTTTTCAAAGAGATGATGAAAGGCCTCTCCATTCAATGATCAATCTCGACGAATGCACTTAATTCATTTTCCAGTCCCTGTTAGCCACCGATTCGCATTCTATTTTACAAGTCACTGTACTATGTAGTCAATAAACTAATCTGTCTCACGATTGTGTTTACAGATCTGGACCGTATCGATCGGTTTTTGTATAAAACGATGTATGAACGTGGCGTTGTGACGTTTCTGTCGCCTTTCAGACGCGATGTTCGTCGTCTTACTTCTTGGCTTAGCGGTGGGATCCAGTTTAGCGCTGCCAATTGGAGAAAACAGTGCTAAGGGTGCAATTGAGAAGCCTAGGAAGGTATGATTGAGCAGTTTAAATGGTATCGTTAAATGATATACTGGCTGATAAAGATGTGTAAACTTTTATGTGGAAGTGTTCTTATGAAACCAGATTCTCGTATACCTTTAAATGCCTTACCACTGTACCTATGAGGAGATAGGTCAACCATATCAATGACAAAACGCAAGAATAAAATAATTTATACCCAAAAGTCCAAAATGTTTTTGATGCACTTGGTATACTCCTCCATGTGTTCTGTCCTACTGTATTCCATTGACATTTCAGATTATAGTGGACGCAAAGCTGCTAAAAAGACCCGACCACTTGGAAGCAATTCCTCTAGAGCGAGATGGTGATATCAACCGCAACTTTGTTCATGAAGTGCTGCTGGGTCAGGATAATAACGACGTTTCGTCGTCAACTACCGACCAAGATAAATCAGAGGAATTGAGCGCGTTGATTAAGAAGATGTTTGCCAGGTAAATGTTAAGTCTTCTGGAAAACCTAAGAAAATACCATAGATAGTTTAGAACGGAAACTTTCGGTAAAGGACATTCCTAAAATCCCACCCAGTAGACATATTCATATTTCAGCGCCGACAAGGACGGAGATGGAAAGTTGAGCCGTACAGAGCTTATGGCTCAAATTGTCACAAATGTGCTCAAGCACTTGGATGAAGGGGAGGTGGAGGCGAAAAAAGTGTTCCCTGCTGTGGATGAGAACCAAGACGGTGTGTCTAACATTATATTGAGAATTTATCGTAATCTTTTAGGCAAAATTAGCTGGGAAGAGTACAGACTGCACTATATGATTGCCAAGAAGATCATAGATGCCGACCACGTTCGCGAGCACATGCAGCATCTCCAAAATTTGGATAAAAACAGTAAGTAAAAAAGGCTCTGCAAACTTGGTCCCCCAGAAGTTCTTATTATGTCCACCGCAAAACCTGTTGCGTGCAAACACTGTTCGTTCTTTGTTCCCTTTGCTCTTTTACGAGCGCGCTCAAAAATCAACGAGGTTAACTGTGGCATCTGTGTTTCACGTGAAATGTTTGTTAATTTCAGCACGTCTCATGATTCAAGACGAGGAAGAAGCGTTCAATGACGCTGATAAGAATTCGGACGGCTTGGACGAACGTGAATGGATCGGTTTCCGCCATCCAGAGCACAGTGAGGCAATGTTAAGCTCGATGACGGACGAAATAATTAAAGCCTTTGGTGAGTGGTGTTCTGGGCATGCTGACAACCCTAATCATGACCGTATGAGCAAATTTTTGTAAACGCGTTGATTCTGCGTTGTTTTGAGGTAATGCGACTAAAATGGGCCAAACCCAGAAGCACTAGCTGGAGTTCTCCTAATTACAGTAGTCCAGGAGTACAGTCTTGAGTGTTACCCGCAATACTGGGAATTGCGAACCATTTGTGTAGCATTGGAAGTTCTTCATTCTCTCATCCAGATTAAATTACAAGAGATAAAAGTGTTGCATGCCTCATTGCAGTATTTTATCCTCCTTTAAATTGACACTTCAATGGCAATTTTTAGACAAAAATGACGATGGTGTCCTAACAAAGTCAGAGTTTGCCCAACTGCCGCCGGGTGAAGTAGAAAATGCTTCCATGGAGAAGGAATATGTCGTTGAGCGCCAAGAGGAATTTGAGCAAATCGACACCGATCACGACGGCAAAGCCACTCGAGAAGAGATCTTGCACTTTGTCAATCCTCGAAACGACCGCCACGCGGCAAGCGAGGCAAGAGTACACTTTGAAAACTGAGAGTGATAAGTTTTTCTGTCCAGGTTCAAGAGATCATGTCGATTGCGGATGACAACCGAGACGACCATCTTACACTGGAAGAGTTGCTCGCGAAAAAAGATTTGTTGGACCAGACTGGTTTTGTGCGGCCTGTGGCACGCTTGCACGACGACCTTTAACAAAAAGTTGTCATATCCTTGTTATTGATCCACTAGACTGCCATGTGCGTTTTATGGGTTTAATATAAAGGCTCGGCCACGATTCGTTCACGTCCACGTCTACGTCCACGTCCTCGTCCTTATCTACATCCACGTCCACCTATGCAATCGTGGCCACCCTCACAAATATCAATTTAGTGAAAAAACAAAAA
>JADLIF010003220.1:0-56724 GCA_016648015.1 Steinernema khuongi | reverse complement strand
CAGCACTTCCGAGTACATGTCAATTAAAGAACGCTTAACAAAACCCATTTAGCGAGTTAATACAAGCATGAAATACCTTAAGTTTCCGGGCCCTTCTCTGAGCTCCTGCATCTTTAAGCAATATGCGCTGACGCAGCACCTTATTTTCCTTTTCAAGACGTTCCAGTTCTCGCTGATACTGACTCTAAACATACTAGCTTTAAAAAGGCAATCTGCGTACTACTAACTTGCGTCTTCAGCATCTCATCTTGAAGCTTTTGAATGCGCTCGGCTTCATTCATCTGTAAAAATATGGTCACGCATAATTTATAGGAAGTACCTACATACGTTAGACATTCCGTCCGACTCATCGTCATTTGACTGAAATCTTGAAGAGAAGGCGGACAGAAGAGTATCACCGGAACCTGACAAAACGACAACGGAGCGGTTCACATGCACCAAAGCAAACTGCTGAACTCACCAACATCAGGCGAGCTGTTCTTCTGAAGATCACCGGCTCCTACAGAATGAGTATTATACGTGAAGCCTGACTGAGCAAGGATCGCATTTAAGATACCCGCATCGACGTCGACATCGATAGGACGTCCGGTCTTCCAGCTGTCCTCAAGCTTTTTCAGCTTCGCTGTCCACTCAGTTAGGTGTTTGTGATCTGCATGAGCCCATTTCTCTCGCCACTCTTCGTATTTGGACGATATCTTCAACATGGGATTCTCGTTGAATTTCGCCCATTGAGGCATTTCGAGCTCTGGTAGACTCTTTCGCCATTCTTCGTACCACTAAGAATAGCACCGATCGTTGAATTAATTGAATTAATGATACTTACATTTCCAGCAGCAACTCCACCTCCAATGACTCCTGTCGCTACCCAATACCGTAGCTTAAACGCACTGCGGATAATTGCACCCGCAAAGTTGTGCAACATCCTTGCAGTAAGATGTGTACACGAAAACAACGAAGCTGAGAAAGGCGAAAGAGGAGAAAGCCAGGCCCGAATGTGTGAACGATTTGTCCAAATTGCATAAGACAAGTGTCGTCGTGAGAAACTCTGGGGAAGTTCAAACGTTGCAACCCGGCGGTCTTGACACGGTCGCATTGCGTCTCGATGGCGAGTAGACGATTGTCTGGTTTGATGGGTGTCGCCTGGTTTGTCAACGTGTTGTGGATTTCGGTGTTGTCCGGTTTCTTTGGTGACGCCACGTTTGTAAACCAGATTTGACACAGGGTAATCCGTTCGGGACCATAGCTCGTCGTGATTAATATTTTTCGGGTTTTCGAAGGTTCGTTCAACTGACGCCCAGAGTCCGGGAGGCCAAGAAGGAACGAAATAGACCCGGACGTTTTGCACACAAAAGCAGTGCTACTTTGAATCCAACAAATCGCTACTATGGTCCCGAACGGATTACCCTGTGTCAAATCTGGTGAATTGCTAGCTGATCAAGAGTTCCAAACTAAGAACCGCAAGCGTTACGAGGAAATCAAGTTCCAGGAGGGGCAATTGAAACGTCAAGCTAATAGAAACTTGCAATCTCGCTCCCGTCCACGTACTTCTCGTAAGAAGAACGCTGCGTAAGCGTGTTAAACCGTTGTTTCTGTTACTTGTTCGTGTTCGTTGTCTGTTGGTGTTATTTCAATAAAGTTTTGGGGTGCATGCTTAGCAATGGGTGGGCTCGTAGTCACAACGGCCACAGAGATCACGGTTGTGGCCGGGACCCCTGTACCAGGCACAAATCATTCTGTGAAGCAATGTTGAGTGGGTCTGCATTGACTTCAGGCTGTATCCGTTTATGATGATCCAAGGGTCACTGCTCTTGGGTTCTGGCGTCAGCGTTGCCTCCATTTGTAGTCTTCGTCGCCAGTATACTCTCCACTCCTGCGTGGAGGCGCAGTATCTAAAAGGCGGGAATGTGTTGAGTCTTCTAACACGGACTGCTTACAGAACATCTTCCTTCAAATTCATGTTGTAGACGTCTTGCATGAAATGACACTTGGCCGCCCATGTGAGGTACATATCCCCGGGCGTTTGGTGGGCGTCGAGAAGACAATGCAAGAGCTTGCTAATCTCTTGCTTGTTAGCGACTTTGTTCGCTATGCATTCCTGAAAGAAAAAAATGCAACAAGGAAAAAGAGGGTGGAACCCGCATATTGTCGAGAGTAGTTCAACAATAGTTCAAGGTCACCTCATGTAAGCAGGTTGCATCAGGTTAGAATGGTCTGCCGGCTAACAATATGCTTCCGAATCAGAGCCGTGTGAGAGGTAAAAAATAGCCTAGGGTCTACAGTGTACGCGGCACCGTTTCTAATGTATGAAAATTTACCTGTATGGCGTAGTCATGACAGTTCGTTCCGTTACGACCTGCGCACGCACGTTCTTCCGCAGGTGTTATGGCAGCTGCACGAATCTTTACTCTGACCTTGCTTCTTACTTCGGGCGACTGAATGAGATACTTTGTTATGTAGTTGGTGATATAGTGTCGCGACGTCGGCTCACTGCTGTCGTAGATAATCGTGAGATCAATGGGCTGACCATATATGGTGTTGAGATAAGTTGTACACCCGTTTTCATTAAAGCATTCTTTAGTAATATCCGACGTCGAACACCAGAAGTCAGGTGGCGTAGTGCATTTGGAAGTGGGAGGCGTACGACTTCTTGCCGAAAGACTCTGTAGAGTCGAGGACATGATCGCTATCTTCTTATCGAGGAAGAGCTGGTAGTATTGCATATGTAGTGCCGGTTTGTCGCCGAACTTTAGGTACGGAACGAATCTGGGTTCGTTGGTAAGAATTGTCTGGGTTTCCTTTTCGTCTTCTTTTTGCAACATCACTGACTCTGTGCTGTTGGCACATGCTCTAAACAGGAAAAACAATTAGATCATTTAAGGGTTATGGTGGCGGATCTAAAAATTTTCGCACCAATGTTAAGAAATTTCGGTATTTTAAAAGCTGCTCCATTGACGATTGTTGAGAATTAGCATACAGAGGTTTTTTTAGAATGTTTGGACGTTCAGAAAAGTATTAAATACTTTTGTTCATGCGGTTCTTTAAAACTAACATAATATTATTTCCAACAGAAGGGAGGCCAACGCGTTCCACGCAGTCGATAATACTATCAGCTATACGTCCTCTGTAGAGAAGACTGTTCATAATACAGTAGAGCATTCTATTCCGCTGTTCATTTGTTTTCAAATGATGAAATGCGCAGCTAATATGTCGATTTGCAATACATTCCCTTTCTTTATGATGACATTGGACTGAACCATCTGAAAGGAAAGCTATTACTGAACGTTAGGCAAGGGATCTAGTATACTTTCTAAGCGTTTAGCCAATCCCCAAGGGACAGCCTTAACGTCTATCAACGATGAAACGTCCGGGTTGTTGATAACTTGACGATATAGACGATCAACAACGAATGCTTGGGAGTCGGGACAGTGTGCTTCGAACGCTATTTTCATGGAAACTTTTCCAGATGGTACATTTAACCGGTAGTTTTCGCAATAAGTGTTTGATCCTGTGCAGATTCGTTCCACATCTGGATGGTCGCACCAGAAGTCTGGCGGTAAGGAGCATTGTAAGCAAAGCGCAGTTTGAAATAATAAGAATAGCGTCACACTGACCTTCGCCGACATATTCTAAATGAGTAAAGCATTAGACGTTCAGTAGGCGAACGAATTCCGATGAAATGTTCTCAAGGTCACATGAAAACCGTCTGACAACGCGAAAACAAATCAAACAAGCGAAAGTGGCCTTCCCTCCACTTTATAACATAGGGACCAATTAGCCAAGCCCTATGGAAAGAACATGTGGGAGGATATTCGGACTAAGAAGTTCACTTTCCGATCGTCCTTAGATAAGATCGTGATCGGATGATAACAAGTGACCTTCGGGGCAGCCTATACAAAGTAAGCGGACTGTTAACGGTTCTTTGTTTCAACGAGTTGCCGGTCACAGGGTTCAAACTGAACAGTTGAGACCATTTGTCAAATTAGATTCTTGATGCAAGAAACGACGTAAAGTTGAACTTGAAAATAACTAATTAGTGACCGCCTGATTACATCTTTATTGCCATGCCATAGATGGGTCATCTGGAACGTGATCGTGAGATTACGCATGATATTGCTTGCTTCCGGAGCTCATATGGCATATCGTATAGAAATCGGCGCATGGACAACTGATGATTATGACGCAAATTGTTCCAGAAGCGGATCACTTTTGGGAGGAGATGCCGGGGTACATGCTATTGAGAATGTGTTGAAACTTGAGGGCAAGAACTTAAACGAATTGCTGAGACGAGAACCAATCAAATATATTTGCTCATAGTAAAAACATCCCCCGTAGCTATCTCTTATACATGCTGTTCTAATGGAAGGTAAGAAATGGCATTCCTAGAAACCTTCAGTCAGATCTTACGTATAAAAAGTTACGTATAAAAAGTCAAGGACGTAACAGCTTAGGAATTTCCGTTGCATTCTTGTCAAGTGATTAGGGCACAAATAAACTGGCACCGCACTGTCGATGGATACTTCCGGAGCACGTCGTTCGGGAGGGCAAAGTTTCAAATGGTGTCAAACCCGTTTGAACTGTTCGCTCTGTTTGCTTCTCTCGCTGACTCACTCTGCAGAAGTCGGAGGGACTTGTTGTACGCCAACGCAAAATGTGCAAAACGGTATGTACATAGGGATTTGGTGGCGCTGTTTACATTCCAGATATCTCCATTTTTTGTCCTATTCCGGAAACTGGCATTTGCCGACAACTGATCAAAGAGAGACTTGGAGATTGTGATTCACTACAGAGGACGGAATAGTTTCCACGGAAGGAAATGCTAGCAAGAACTTGCATGTCTGCATGCGGTCTGTTCTGCATTATACGTCCATGACGGCTATAAAAGTCGACCTTTTTTCTATAAAATGGTTTTATTGTAAACGAAATCAGATAATCTATTTTATATGTACCCATAAGAAATAAACGAAAATGAACCATAGAACATGGTGGAACGTAGCTTGGAGTTGTTATATTTACAGAAAATATTATTACTGGATAGTGGTTCCGCAGCTCCAGTTCACCGAAATGCAATTAGTACGAAGCATCACTTGAGTTTGTCTCGTCATCGAAGGAGCGGCTTCCGGGATTTTCAATCTCCAACAACATGTCGATGTAGGATTTGGCAACCACGTCTCTGTCCTTGATCCCAAGTTGCTTTTGGATCTCCATGATGCTCTTCATCGGAGCGGTCACGTCTTGGGCATTGGTGAAAACCTGAATCAGAAAGGAAAAGTTGAGAGCATTAGACATAATGTTATCAGTGAGTCTTGTGTTGCCTGGTCGTCAAGAATGGGGTACGGTCATTGCAAGGCGTGATTCTCGCAGCTTTTATGAGCAACGCACGTAAATGAAAAGGATCCATGTGTGTTTATCGAAACTTATGGTCATCTACAACGAAGTAGAAATGGGCTTATCATCGAAATCGGTTTAGTGTAGCTAGCTCGAACTTTCGACTGTTCACCCAAATGGTCTAAGAATATGGCGGGCTGATTTGCCATATTTTTCAAATTTAATCGCATATGGCATCAAGTAGAAAGAGAACTTTGCTTTCAATGTTAATCGAATCCAGAGGTCATTGTTTTCAATGAAAATGCCATGGCCCAAGTCGACGCTTACTTTCTATGGAATCTGTAGAGGTGAAAGGACGCAAGTGGCACACTTTCAATTTGCGTGTTGACCAATCAGCGCGGAATTAACTCTAACAACGTGCAAAACCTTACCTCAATGTAAGCAAAGAGTCCGAGCTTATCGACTTCATCCAAGTTGATTCGAATATTCTCTTTCACGTACACACGACGTTCCTTCTCGATCACCCCCAAGACACCGAGCGCTGTGCTCAGGGTGTTCTGAAAAAGTAATTGTCATGCAAACACACCCAAAGCTTTCTCAGGTCCCTTTAAATTTTTTGGATTAACCATGATAACATTACAACAGGCTGTTACGCACTACTGTATTTATAGTATTAACGTTATTCTTATTGTATGTATTTTGTGCGCAACATTGCAATCGTTTGCTTGTCAGTACATTGCTTTCCTGGATATCCAGATTTACAGTGTTCGGAAACATCTTGTAAAAGAAGGCGGTTTGGAAACTGACAGGTGGAAACGACGTCTTTACAACGTTACCGTAGGCACCGTCGATCTAGGACGACGCACGCTGATAGCAACGCCGCCGCCTATGGTCATCTGACAGCATTTCTTGTGTGCAGCAAAACACTGATTCCCCTACAGTATTGTCGAAAATGCGAACGTTTTCGTTTGTTTAGCTTTATATCAAGGCAACGCCGCTCTCCTGTGTTAGAATGAATCCTGCGCTGAGCCGTAATGGTCTGTCACTGTTCTACAGTATGCTTTTTAACATTTGTTACGGTATTGGAATGCCGCGCACTGCTCCCTTTTTACAGTACTTTCTACTTCCTTCGTCGTCACGTGGAATAGTTGGTTTTTTATTTACTTTTTTTAATACTACTTGTGTACTGTTGAACCACACCACCGGACGCTTAAGACTTGGGAATCCACAAAAATTGTACTTTAAATTCTTAAAACAGTTGTAGATTTACCCTAATGACACTGCAAGAAGTTTACTACTGTGTATGTAGGTGTTGACCAGAATTTTTCCGCGCAACGTTGTACCATACTTTATAATTAACATGCTCCAAACATTACTTGCACTTGACATATTCACTAAAAATGCATCCCTGTATTCCGGCTATTTTATTAGATGCGGCTTGCTTGTGTACGGGACTTCATAGATGTCCAAAATCAACTTATGCAGTGTATACCATTAACGTGACAATGTACGTTTTTATTGTAAAATAAAAACAACGAACCGAGTTTTAAAAAGTGCATTTTTGGCTTTACTATGATTTGCACTACGGAATTTAATAGAATCTCATCATTCGACACGTAAAACACGTTCTATTGAAGCAGCCGGAGCCACAATAAATACTCAAATAATATGATATTTCTGCAGATTGAGGTATTACCACTTATATACTAATTCGAGAATGCTATTTCGATATTAAATGCCCATGAATTGAATAAGAACATGCTCGTAGATGTATCGAACACTATATCGTAGATGAATTGATATATGCAAAACAAAAAAAAAAGTTCATTTCATACATACTACGGTAGTTTCCATTTTTATGGATATTAACAAACAACATTTGCTGTCCCAATGTTTAGCTCAGCTGCTTTGAAAAACGTATCTTTAGTTTGGTTCCCTCTGTTATGCATCCCCGCTCTAATCAGTGATCTTTTTTGCACATCAGCACTGGTCATTTTACTCGAGCATTTATCGAAGAAGAATAATGGCCAACCCCTTGCCAAGAGCCCCCATTGTTTTGCAGCTTCTTCGAAGACCGTTCAGAAAAACAGAGTGAGGGCGTTTCCGTAAAGATAAAATCGAACAGTCGGCCATCCGGTTTCGCGTAAACTGCACGCGCACATAGTTAGCGCCCGTTCGCAAGTGATACGTAGTTGGTTTAATTTATCGACATTGCGATCGTGGCGATGGACGCCGCCGCAACTGCGGGTTGCCACATGCAAGCGAAGCACAATAATCATTTGCAGTTGCTGAGGTTTTAAACCGGGTGGAAACGAAGCACTTACCCTGATGGGCTCGACGTCATCGAGGGTCGTAACCCTGGCCTCGTTTATGTTGATGCCAGATCGATAGTTGTTCTTGTAGTGGATCAGCGTTCCATAGTGCTGTAAACAAGTGGTTTACGATAAGGATGCGTGAGTCATGGTTGGCTCGGGAGTGGTTGCCACAAGCAATGAAAAATGCTCGTCATTACATTTGCCGTTGGCGGTCAAACCGTTGGTACAAAGCGGCGTTTTAAAAACCGGTATTCTAGTTTTTGTGGTAAACAGAAATGACTGGTTGCGGTGAATGCGCAAACGTTCAAAGACATAATCTTCGTTTTAAAAAGCGCAAAAGACGGATTACAATGTTATGTAAAAGTTTGTGTGTGGAAGGTCAAAGATCTCTACCGCTTTGTTTCATTTTTTATTGATTACGTTTTGGTGATCTTCTTAACTTCCCAAATTCGGTTCTCTTATCATTCCAGTTACCTGTGCTAACCCTTATCGTCACCGCACCAGCATGCTGTTTACTGCCTACGAAAAAAGAAGAACAAAACAAAATGCGCCACAACGAAAAGTAAAATTTTGTAAGAAACGAAGGAAGTAATCATAGATGCTCTTTGCGTCTTTTTGCCTTTTAATGACTTGGGGCCTTTTAATAACTGGGGGGCCTTCTTGCCTTTTAATAATTACGGGAGTTATCACATTCTTTTTCGGACCGCTTTGTGTGTGGCGCTCAGGTGACCCCAACACCCAAAGCGGAACAGCGATTCTTGCACGTAAGGAACTGCTTTATCCATGAGGCGCATAGCAAATATAAAAGGCAATCGTTGCACTTCTATGCATATCCCCAGGCAAGCATTGTAACTTATTTATATGTCAAAGCTGGATATATATCCTCAGGATGTGAGAAAAATAGCCCACGAGACTTGTCTGGAACGTTTCTTATCAGACAGAATAACAAGAAGTGCAAACGGGAAGAGGGTATAGTATAGGAGGTAAAAATTCCAGAAAATTCTACTTACTTTTGACGGATGATTAATGCGCAATTTCAAGTGACCATTGGTGACCGTGAAGTAGATATCCTCCTGCGCTGCACTTTCCCCTTGACTGTCAGTAAGCGAGAAGATCGCAGCGGACATTGCCTCCAAGTTGTCAACTCGCGCTTTCATCGTGATGGACTTGACAAAGCTTTCATCAGCCATGGCTAATCTGGAACAACTGAAAAAACCGTTTAACTGAGGAATAGGTACAGCTGTCAGGAAGGTGAACGGGGAACAAATGGACTCTTCGTAGGACGACGCGCCGCGATCGACCGCGCGCAAAGCGATAACAAGGCGGACGGTTCGTGCGCGGTTCTCGCAGAAGACTGTTCTCCAAACGCACAACCGCGATTTTTGAGATCTACCGGTTGTACTACGCATGTGCACCAGTGGCCAAGGGGATTGTGCCGGACAGGGGACGAAACTATGCCGGCGTCGGCATGTTGTCGTGATAGCGCTTTTGCTATCGATCTTGAGGGTTTCTCTCCATCCTTACATTCTGAGTGATTGGACAACGCTTAAAGGGAGGAAACAACAACGACAAATAACGGCAGATCGGTTTGGAATCACAAGCCAGAAAGAGTGAAAATGCGACCGCGGGGATTGCTTACGCGGAAGAGAAAAGTACGATCACACTACAGAGTTCAAAGTCCTTTGTCGGATACTTCTAGCGAACGGAGTGAGGACTTTTTGTTGCAAGTCTTTATTCACCCGTATTCGTAGCGCATGTCAGTTCGTTCCACGTCTGTGATGCTATGCGATTTTCTTCAGTAGTGTGGTTCGCAGAGTTATCATCTCTCTTACAGAAATTGCCTTACATGCGTGATTGAACGGGGATTTATGATAGCCAAAAGAATATTAAAAGAACGACATGAGAATATGTTGGTAAAACGTTATAAAGTTACCACATTTACATCAAACGCAGGTCGTTCACTCTCACCAGTAGAACAAGGTGATAGTCACTGTGGTGTGAATGAAAGTTGTCACTTTAAGATCGTGATAGGTACTCTACGATAAGATAGTAATATTGTTAGGATAAAACGTATCGACCTCGAGATATGGACACGGGTAAAATGGGTATTCAATGCTGATAAGCTCCGGAAGTGATACCGGGGTACAGGGGGCAACCCACGGCACGTGGTAACCGGAGCGTAGCAAGGACGTGTGATCAAAGTCGAGGTGTGTCAAAAAACGTGGTGCACACGGGGCTTTTCTGCAGAACATTCAAGCAGGAAGTGATAAATGCTGTCGACTTAAAGCGTAGCGAAAAAAATCCTGTGATATGTGCGAAATTCATGAGGCAAACGGATGTGAGCAGTGCAGAGCTCATCGTGTAGGGCAAAGGATGTAAAGTATACCATATACATATACTACTGGTGACAAACTAGTTGTTAACGGCGTTATCTCCGGATTTTCGCGAATGAAGATTGCGCGTTGCGTCTTTAGAGCAGCATGCCCTCGCATTGCATTGTGCAACGACAAAATAATTCTTGCAAAAGAAAAATTTCATACATTCGCCTCATACACGGACGCACATCATATGATCGTTTTTCTTTTATCTGATTCAGTAGCATAGTTGAACTAGATTAATGCAAATATGAAGATTAAAACTTAACTCTTTTAGAAATTTCAATATCTTCTTCTTTTGGGAATGATCTTCTGAACACAACACCAGTCACCAATTGATGTTAGCTTCCATAGTTTTAATTAAGCATTTGCATTCCTCGGCATAGCAATGTAAGCATCTCTATCGCCATACATGATCCCTTTATGGTAGCCGATGTGCGGTCCATAGATATGTTTATGTTCATAGGCTAGCCGTAATCGAATCAAGATCTTGTCGTCCGAGATATCTAGTTGACCATGTATTTTAGGCCCCACGTGATCTACTACCTATTTAGAGTGACATTGATTTGATCTTTTGCTGGTTGTTAACTAAATCGTTGGAGCTAAGGACCAGTTTTCCATTCTATCATGGCTATTTCCGTTAGGCTGCAGTCTGCAATCCTCGAACACATTAGTATGTTTTTGTCATGTCTCGCCTGCAGTTCCCTGCTAAACAAATTTACTGTATTGTCATGTATGATTAGGGTTGAATTCAACGTTAATTTGCCTGTCACGTTTGATTTCGACATGACTTTAACATGATAACCAGAACAAACATGGAAGGCATACCGTAGAAAAAAAGGAACATGACAAGAAGAACAGGTTAAAAATGATTTCGAAGCGTACATTTTGACCATGAGCTCATCTCAAACAGAGCTCAATCACACGCATGTCCTTTAGGTTGATTGATGCAGAAAATTTGTCCTCACGGGAAAAATTCTTAAATTTTGGGAAAACTTTCGGCTACTGTCAGTGCTCGGTGTCCAATTAACGCTTTAGCGTTAATGCATTCAAACTATTTTTCTTATACATATAGATTTCAAACGTCATTCACAGTGATTCACTCTGATTCACCCGACCTGATTCACTTGCTTAAGGGTCTGTAAACATTGTTCGATTCCATTAAGGGTCATGCAACAATGGCCAATCAGTTGCTAGATCTCGCTGCCAAACTGGATATCGTATTATCTGATCTGTGCATTATTAGAAAACAAACGTAGCATAATGAACAGGTTATTCGACGTGCTGCAAATACAAAAATAACCCAGTTTATTTCTCAATATGGTGGATCGGAACGGATAATGATCATAGGACAGCACATGTCAGTCCCCATGGTCAAATATCTCATCGTGGATTTAACACTATTATAATAAACAGAACCAGTTAGTTTACCGTCATTCGCTTTTTTGATCTCTATTTGATGAACAGTAACAGTATGACTGCAGGAACGAGCCAAACTTTTGTCGTAACAAAATATGCATAAATGAAGAGATTTTATTGCTCCATACCCGCTTTTTTAGTTCTTATCAATTCAGATTACTTGTCTTAGTTGCAGAACAATAAAGATTTATTGCACAAAAACAGTTCACAGCAGAAAATCTGCAGAAAATTATGACTCATTTTCGTGACTCATTTAATATGAGCTACTGTATTTCCACAACATGGACAACTCTTTTGTGTTCCTTTTCTTGTTAAACTTTTTTTTCTTGATTTTTTTTCAATAATAACGCAACCATAATCTCCTTTTGAACGCTATAACTGTCATTCAAGTACGCGTCTTCGGAGATGCGGAGACACAAACAAGATTTGTTTTTTGACAGTCGTTTATAACCAACAATATGGGAAGTGACAACATGTTGACGGCTTGTCAGCGTTCATCATTATCGTCAAAATATTAATTAATAGTTTTCCTTACTCCCTTAAGCTTGCAGCTTGTTTGGTAACGTCCAGTTGATGCTTTACTAGAACAGTGCTTTTTTCCTGTTATACTGTGCCTAAAGCAGAGATCACTCCTGACGCGAAGGTCAACTGCCTTCGTCCCTTGGTTCTCTGATTTTTCGACAACTCTACTGCATCGCCTTTTGCAGGGAGCCAAACATATCAGTTGTACTTTAGTCGCGACAACAGTTTAACACCCGATAAAGACCACTTCAGGCACAGTTCCGACGCTGAACTCGTGCACCGCGTTTCACAACCGCTGCGTTTGCATTGTTGAACCTTCGCACCAACGCGTAGCGGGTCATCGCTGCAGGCCATGCGCATTATGGGAGTGCACTATGACCTATCGTCAACGTTTTTCGATGAAAAGCTGGTGTTGATCGATTAAAGGAAGGGATTGATTTGAGCGATCGATTACAATGTGTTGGACGAAGCAAACACTGATAACCACATCATGTTGGTAAATCGATAAATGCTGGTTCCCATGTGGGAGATCATGCGGTAGAGAAGCGGTGAAAAGTTTTTGAAGGAAGGAAAGGTCGCCTTTACAGCAGAAGTCGCAGCCACTAAGAAATGTGGCAAAACAATAAAAAATGGTGTAAGATGCTGAAATTTCATTTGCTAGTCGTGGAGGTACAGTAGTGGCCAATTTTATTTACCTTTAGGGGCTGGTTTCATTACGTTTACCACAGCTATGCCCAATCTTGTGCAACGTAGTGAAACGCAAAATGATGTGCTCCGCTGTGTAGTGTTTGCCCTCTTTCAAAGTAAGCAATCTGTAAGCTAGGTAATTCCGCTTCACTCAGCGAATTCTTCTGGGGTTTAAGACTTCCCAGGGTGATGCATTGAAGCTATAACCACCTGTGTTAGTTCCCTCATTCTCGTGGTTTGCAGCCAGCCGACTCCTCTTGCCATACTACATAGATACGAAAAAACAGAGTCACGTGTAGCAAGTGCAGCACAACTTCTCCGTGCCGGTCATAACAAAAACAGCAGTATAGTAGATCAATGAAAGTGTATCTCGCTCATGCTGTTTACTAACGTCATTCAATCTACTATGGTTCCAAGTGCGCACGCGGCGATGACAAAGGACGAGGTCTTTGAAAGTGACGCTCTTTCTCTTCGGCATTCTCGCGCAGCGCAGTGATCTTCGGAATTGGCTCTAATTTTTCGCATGGGAGTGAACCGTGCACCTTTCCACGTTCCAATGCAAACCAGCGGTTTGCAACGCACCGTGAATGTTGCGAGGTCACGGCTTTTTGCACGATTCAGCCGCGAGCCCGATTCCGGGCAACCGGTTTTGCACATCTTAACCATGCGGTAACTCATCGTTTCGCCTAACTGTTGCGGCGTCCAATCAAAACAGTACTTTGTACGTTGCCACGGTGTGGCATGAGTATCTCGCTCCAGCTCGTCTGGCTACCCGGCGTGCTGGCAAGTTTAATAAAACAAGTGGGCAAGAAACATGTCAAGCGAAGAAGCGTCATCAACGTGACGTTTCTGCTTGGCGGAGGCATGACTTCTCACTCTTTGTAGATTGTTCATACCTTCGGGGTACGTTCTCTTGTACCTCGCCCTGGGGCAAATGAGTCATGCTGATTTGTCATCACCATTATTTGCCTTAGATTTACTGTTGGCCCAAGGATGTCCGTTTATGAAGCAGTTGTACATTAGTGGGAAAATAAATGAACCCCATATGAGGGGGACGGATGTGGGGTACGGTAGACGCATATTGCGGTAACCGAATTAGGTTCGCTGAAGGTTACAAATGATGATTTAGAAGAAACGTGCAGACGGCCTACCGTGCACGTGCACCGTCACGTGCTGCTGACCTGTGGCAGCGGCGACAACAACGACGTCGACAGCGACGACGACGGAGAAGTCGGAGGAGGGGAAAACTGATGTGTGGTTGAAGCCGGTAAACAAGGCTGACAACGGTGGGCGAAGTGGAATGGGATTCGGCGCAATGACTGGAAAAAGCGAAAGATTGGTGATGATAGCCAACAACGCGCGCACACAAGGAGAAAACAAAGCAAAATACAAGATCCGGAAAATGTGGACGGTAGATCGCAGATCACTACGAACCTTGCCACCTGGACTTCGTCTCCAGCACAAAAATAGCGCCTCAATAAGAAATGTCAAATATATTATTCAATTTTATATGGCTTGTTATCAGTATGGTTTAGAGAGGCGACACGAAGCACACCTCACAATAAGAACGCTAGGGTTTAGATTTTGGCGGAGAGTAAAGATGTAACCCGTGTCGTCCTGTTTACGCCGTGGATTCTTCCCTAGGACAAAGGTCGGCTACCGTTGCGCAAACATTTCCAGCTGACTCGGGTCCTGGACTGCTCGACGTCCGAACTGTGCTTTGTATCCGGCGTTCTTCAGTCGATACAGCGGCTGCCACGGTTCGCAACAGTGCAAAGGTCGTACCCAGACTCCTTCTCTTCGGTGATCTTGCCGCGCTGACTCTTGCCGGCCACACAGAATCAGAATTGCTTAACTATATCAACATGACATCCAATCAGTCATGCACGGTGCTGCTCGTCGGGTGCTTCCCTGCTCCTTCCTCGTGCTCCTGCTTCTGCTGCATCAGCACAGAAGACAGGGACGAAGACGCCGCAGGGAACGACTGTCTGTCGCCGTGCGTACGAACGGTTTGGATTCGTTCAAACCGACAAACAAACGTTTTCAGCGAAACGACGCGTTCGTGCGCGGCGCTGCAAACAACAACCGTTTTTTTGCGAGCTGGTTTGTTGGTTGGGGCGTGCCGGGCACGTGGCTGCCGACGTGGAACAGAAAAGTCCGGATGGTGGCAATGCGCGACCATGTCATGCGAGAGGGTAGGCACGACAAGCTTGACAACTTTGTCATTTGTAATGTTTATTAACATTTTCGATATTTCCTAAATGCATGTCCCGAAGTCAATAAATAAATACTATTGTCACATGAGCGAAAATATGAAGGAATCATTTTGAAAAAATGGATGAGGAAAAAATAAGGACCTCATAAAAAATAAGACATAATTAAAGCTCTAGTAGCGGTGTCGTGGAACAGGTGTCGGTCGAAAAGAACAGCAGGAAGACGGCTGTTTAATGAATCTAGGCGACTGGGTCTACCACAGTGAGGACTATGGTGGTGGGGGCAAGAGGTCGGAGAGGTGTCAAGATGAGGAAGTAGGAATGGTAGATACGCGTCTGCTCGAATACAATAGGAAATTGGCAGTGGAGGCGTATTTGAGGACGTTTCCCGTATGAAGTTGTGACAAGGCGAAAGTGAACGGCTCTGCGACGACTCAGCACTCGTTTTCGAGGTTTTCACCCTCTTCCGAGATGTCGAATAACTGAGGTGAGGGAGGACGCGACGGACCGCGCTTCTTGAGACCGCGATTGGAACGCAGAACGGCCGTCTGCGGAGAGGTGAGATGGCGGAGCAGCTGAAAACAGAATCGATTGATGAGAGGGTCACAAAAAGTAAATCTGGGATTGGTCAGCTGCAAGCAGTGCATGTTCTCAGGGAGTGGACGCGCGGTACTAGACTACAGTCACGCCTGCAACAGGCCTCTTATCAATATAGAGATGTCTGGGTGGGAGAAGACGTGGGAGTATCGATTCAAAGCAGCTCCGCTGATCCCGTTTATAGCGCCGATTTGCTTTCAGTTGAATGCGCGTAAATAAGAAGACGATCGCTCGCAAAACAGACCGTGTGGACACTAGAGCAAAACAGGATTTGGGTGAAGAACAGGGGTGATGTTTACAATACTGACGAGACGGAACGGCTTTGGGTTGAATAGCGCATTTGGATCGTGGGATTCGGTTGGATTTTAAAGTGAGACAAAGACCAACCTGCATCTCAATGTCGGCTACAGATCGCTTTGCGTATCCGGCGCTTTGGGAAATTGTGCGACGCACATGCTGGATCGTCTTGGCCCGATCCTTCGAGTTCAACTCGCCACAGCATCCCATGACACAGATGATCGTGAGCCAGAAGAGTTGACGGCACCATTGCTGTAGCCTGGCGATGACCGCAAGGGCTACCGTATCGTATCGCTGGCTGGAGGAAACGCGGGACTTGGAGATGGCGCTGCTACTGCAGCTTTTGTGTGCAGCCGGATGGCTCATCTCAGAAGCGACTTCATGGGGCTGCGAAGCTGACAGCGAAGAGCATGGAAGAATGTCGGCGGACATTTTCTCACAAATGCAAGGGCGTTGCGGAACGTTTTGCAACTCGAGGAGTTATATCTGAAAAGAACCGGTTCCATTACAAGGGTCTTCACAGTTCGCAAGTGCACGGTGAACCACGTCCACGTGGGTCGGTTGAATCAGCGTCGGAAGCAGACTAGCTGATTCTCCCGAATCCATCGGACCCAACTGTTAAGACAAACACAACACTCTCTGGTTATATTTGTTCGTCGGCAACGCCGACGAACGGGCGGAGCTTCCTTCATAATTAGGTCCAAAGAACACTACGGGGAGAGGCGTCGTCCGCACGCGCGGGCACGTGCACCCACGCCCTCCACGGTGGAAAGTCGATCTGATCCGTTTATACGTCCAGTCGCTATCCTTAAATGCCACCTCCGCAATTCACGTGTACGCACAAGTCCCACCAAGATGAGAGATACTTTAGACCTGCCGTGTCTTCTGACGAAAGAGAATCGAAAATAAATTTTTTTACGTGCGGCATTCAGTTGCTTGTTTTGGCCCTTAACGCCGCCTCATACAGTAGGAGCAGGAGAACAGTCCGCACATGGAACAGCGTCAGCTGTCGGACGTGTATTGCATGTGATCAGGGTTGTTGTTGACATTGGGCATGGCCGACGGTACATTAAAACGTCTCCATGTTTTTGTGTGTGGCCCTGGCTCGACATGATGGATCAGCTCCTGTCAATTGCATCATCGTTAGTTGACGTTCGCATTCACGTGAAAGCGCAGAGAGCACGTGTACCGTAGTCGTCCCCACAGAAGGGATATCGGTGACGTAGCCGTTGGATCAACACCGCGCTGCGACTCGTTCGTGCATCGAGCACGTTCTTCTCACCGAAACAACACCGCGGTACAAGGTACATGCGTCCGTTTTCAGCCGTCGCTCTGACTCATTTGTTGGCTTCCCTTTTTGGCGCCTTCGCATCTTGTCCAAGTTGAATATTTAAATATTTTGCCTTTTATTGATTGGGGAAAAATGCTGAGCAGGCTTGCTGATAGAGAACATTGGGGTTGCTGAACGGTGCCTCTCTTTGGTGCCATCGATGTCTTGTGGCGTTCCATGAAAAAGGCAGCGAAGGGTTCCCTGCGAGAACGCAACCTTGCCGCTGATAACCAATTGCCGTCTTTCGCCTGTTCTACGTTCTCTCGGCGAAGCCCTACGGACCGGCGGTTGCAATCGGCACTTTAAACTATGCGAAACCGGCGTGCTAAACAGCCATCAAACCCAGTGTGACAAGGCTGCTGCCAGTATCCAATAGCTTCTCCACGTGGCCGCAATCAGAACTCTCGGTGTCCATCTGTCAGAGCCGCTCAACGTTTCTACCGTAATCCAGGACGGCTGTGACCAATGAACATTCAGTGCGTGCGGAGCTTTTGCACTGCTTTTTTCGGTCCGCTTGCTTCCGGGTTTCTATTGACAGAGTTGGGGTCGCTGACGGCATGGCAAAGAGCATTAACGGACACCCTCGCTTCCCAAAGATAGAAGAGCATGATACGCTACACACACGTTGCAGGTAGCGTGCAGGCACAAATTCACTGGCGACCCCAAAATGTTTTTTACATCACTTCAATGAGGAGAAAACGCAGCGGCCGGCGTTGAAAGGGCGAAGATTTCGAGACATGCACAGTTCGACGTCACTCCATGTCCTTCTCTCGGGTTCACCCCTTTCCGCGACTTTCGAAGGAGAGAATCTTGACATAATGCTAAGCCCCATTGTGTGGAGTGTATTTTTTACTTGGGCAGTTTTATCGCCTTCCCAGGCAGCACACACATGGACAGAACAGTCGGGCCGATCTGTGATAAGGTTATTCGCGGAGAGGAGAAATAAGGAGTTGCCGTTGGCGCAGCCACCCTGTCCCTCGTGGTCGGTTCATCGATCGGAGGTAGAAATTCCAATCACAACTGTAGAAGCAGCATCGCCTTCTCATGCGCCACACCTTACTGTCTTTTCAATTCGGCGATACGTTTTGACTACTACTCGGCGATGCCGAGAAACCCAAGCTCAAAATTCCAAACCTCAGAAGTAAAGATCAGTTGCTGCCAGCCAATATTTTTCCTTGTTTTTGACAGAAGGGCGGGAACGGAACTGCACAAACAGAACAACAACAATTGTAGGCCGACCACAAGGGCGATGAAAGTTTCCATTCGACTAAAGGTTAGGGCAGTTGTTATTACACCCGGAGATAATTTTTTTTTCTATTTTGGAAAGAAGCGTATACAGGTACATAACATAAGGGTGATAAAATCCTTAGCGCTACCATACCAACCGTCATTGAACTGTGCTTGAAGCTCTAATAAAACTCTCTCATAAACCTCAATGTGTTTGCGTCAAAGTCGTCATTTAGCGTTGGTGGTCAAAGTTTGCATCCATAAACTACTACCTATTTCGGGAGATTTCCGCATTATGTTCGACCACCGTTGAAGGCTTGACAATCCATCTCACAGGAGTGTTGACAGGATTCGCCCCATGTTGTTGTGTGCGGTGCAGCCGACTGTAAACTACCGCTATGTTTTTAGAAGATTGTGGCTGGAAATGGTCTTTGCTCTGAGCGGTAGTTATTCCACTGTGGAATGTGAACGGATGTATGGGAGGAAAATTAGGCACAAGCAAGGACAATTCTGTGGAAGCCTACAAATTTTATTGAGCCATCTTGACAGTGTCGTTAAACATAACAGCAACGTAATTCCTCCCTGAAAGGGCGAAGTCCGCGTGCACAGTAAGCGCCTGTTCGATGATGCTTTCTAAGATGATACGGCTTCCCTCTTTGTTCCAGTGTTAAGCAAAGTTTTGCCATCGGGAAAAAACCCGCGATTAAACGTTTTATCTTTTCGTGTGTGTGTGTGCATGCGGCGAAATAAAGGGGCGAAGGGTTGAGCACAAAGAACGGCGGACTGCAGCGGCGTTCGTGCAAACGCGATGTGTGGAACCGAACAAGCATCCATCTTCTCGGCGAAGTGATTGCGGATAAATGGCCTCTTATTTACTCATACCCAAGCAAAAACTTCTTCAGCACTATCGGCATACGGTCGAAGTCATCTTCGAAAGCCACCCGTTTTATCGGCGGCATCGTTCTTTTGTCTCTCCGCACCACTACCCACATGGTATGCACATTTGTGCTCGAGTCACGTGCGCTCCTATTTTGCAGGAAATGCATGCCTCCGACAGCGCCGCTGTTGGCCTTCGTGTTATGCGATACCCATGCCTGGGCTTGCTACGCGCGTCAACCCCAATTTGTCCAGTTTCGGGCAAAAAACACTCTGTGACAAAACACAGTATTTGCACGTGAGCAACTCGTCACAGACGCAAACACTACTGCCCAGTGGATACGGCGTCACTTTTTGGGAAGCGCGCAGCCGTCCCAAACGGTGTAAACAGTTTTCCCCGAGTGCCGTTTGGACAGTGCGGAGAGCAAAGGTCGACATTAATGGGATGGCTAACGAAATTTCGGCGTAATACACTTACAAATAGCAGGTGATTGCTGTACGAAATGTTAGGCCAAAAGGCCAAAAGGAACTGCAGTTTTTTTGCAGCGACAGTCACGAGATTGAGTGGCTCTGGGGCAGAAGTTTCCTGTTTGTTCCAGGGTACAGTGTCTGCTGATGATTTGGCGAGATGGCTTGGCAAAGAACACCGAGGTGAAAACATCCAAGTAAATAGCGAAATCACTTTAGTGTTGAGAAATACTTGCACTGATGATACAGCGAGGCAAAGATCAGTGAGTTTTTAAGGTTTGAATTGTAAAAGAGTTGACGATAACAGCGATATTAAGAACAGATGTGGTTAAGAGGGATAATTAGGCAGAGGTTATTAAGAATAACTGTTGTGGTGCCAGGCAGAGCAAGACCGACAGTTTCTAGACGCTGCTGACATACGCTGTCCTGTGTGTTTTCAGTAATAATATTTCTACAATGATGGGCAAAGTCCATTGTGTTCGATAATCGCAGAGAAATGTTCCGCGTATGACTAGATTGGCTTCTTGACATGTGGACAATAACCGACCACTAAAGCTGATGCAACGTAACTACAGTAGTTTCGGAACTGTTCTTACGCTTTGAGTAATTGAGCCCGGGTGATTTGCACGATGTCTGAACTAACCAAAATTTACGGTTCTCTCACTGTAATGAGAAGAGACGTTGTTTTGTCACAGTTGACGAGACCAATCTATCGCCCGGTCAAAAGTCACTTTCGGAAAAATTAATTGTTTTGTTTGTTTAGACGTAGCAATTTGAGAGAGCAAAATAGCTTTATTTTTTTCTCGAACGAAGTCCATAGTTCTCGCGCTGAATGGCTCTACAAGATAACAGTTTTTTTCTTTTCCAAAACTAACAAGCTTCTGGTTGTTCCGCCATGTTCACGTGAACTACCAGCTGAACACGTGCGAGAGCAAAGATTCCTGACAGCAATTCAAACAAATCATCCCGGTGATGTAACGCTTCCGATGATGATGCGCTCTCACTTCCCACTCTCTCGTACCTTGCTTCGATGATCTCTGTTTCTGCTCATCGCTGCTGCGGCACGCATAGCATCGACAATCATTGCATGTTTATCGGAAGGCATAACCAGCGCTGAAGTCTTCCAGCAAGGCCAAAGTGTGCTCTGCTAGTATACAAACGTAGAGGACACAAACAGTCGTAAGTCGTGCTCAAAACAAAGCTCAACAGCTCATCGTACTCTGCAGTTTACTGTAGTGCCTTTGTTTTGACGTAATAACCCAACTACCGCACGTAACTATAGGGCGATAACGTAGACAGCCGTTCACGAGTTCATGTGACCTTTAGGGGGTACATTCGTTGTCGGTATCAGTTCGTGAGCAGACGAGTGACGTGTGCGTCGGTTTTGAATCTTAACAGGTCTCTGACCGGGCTGATCAACGGTTCATATGAGACTTCAGAATTCTTTGGATTCTGTGTGTAACGAGCTGTGACCAGCCGCTGAGCAGTCAACGTCATATGGTCAAAGAGAAGGCGCCACAAAAAATAAGGGTCCGCCGCGTAACGGAACCGTGGCAGCAAATGGTACTGTGGACTGGTTATCGTCGTTTTCAACATATGACATTATCTCAATTAATTGGGGGATTTTAAACAAGACAAATTACCAACCTGAGGTGGAGGTTACGGTAATCGGCTCTTTCAACAGTTATTGGAAAAGTTGGTTAGGCTTATTTTTTCTCTTATGTCTTAATTATGTAATTGTGGAACGACCGGTTTTAACCTGTTTATCTTTTTGCGTTCAGTATGCTCTTATGAGGAGATCAGCTACATGTTCACTTGTTTATAGCACATGGAACAAGCTGGAGAACTTTGTGCTAGATGACAAAAATTCTCCACTGTCTTGCATCAGTTCCTCTGAAAGGCTGCATTGGCGTCGTTTAAATTTTATCAGGAATCTTCCTCTAAAAGTCTGTCATCAGCTATACAATATCTTGCACCAGTTATTCAACCGTTGATAGTACTACATAAATCATCCTATCCTTAAAAGCCGATAAATTGAATTTGCTATAAAGCGCATTGACGGCTCATTGTCAATAGCTCAGCAGTACATCGCATGTATTAGAGCACTGTTATTCAGGTTTCAAGCGACTGTTGATGACTAATCATGAAACACTCAGGCCATCAATCCGATTAAAGAGGAAGACTGTGATGTGTTTAAATCATGTAGACGACCTTAACGAGTGGGGAAGGAGTTTTAACATCGTCGGTTAACCTGTTCTTAGCACGTTGTTCTATGTGTTCAACTTTCATGTTAAAGTGCAGTAAAGTCCTTCTGTGGGCTCGTAATCGTTCTGTGCTTCACATATTTCTTCAAGGGGGCTTTAATTGTTAGTGAATAACGCACATAGCCTAGGGAACCAAGTGCCTTCGATATGAGCTTACGCACACAGAATGCCTGGAAGAGGCGGAAGCAACAACATACCGTCGTGATAATCAAATACGCTTCACCACAAAAGGAAGAAGCTTCCGCCAGGAGGTTCTTCATTTGCGCTTGCAAAAAGACGTGCGCCGAAGACAAAGGCATCACAAGATCATCCCGGTGTCCCGAAAAATTCTGTTCCCTGCGTGTCCAAAGAACAAGTACGTGTGTTAGCCAAGGGGAAGCTACAGTACGCCGAGTGGAACCGCTGTCGTAAAGGACGCACTGCACTTCGTGACGTTCGGATAAAAAAAGACTGCAGCCTAAGACTACGATATCGTGCGCTTTCACGTGCTGAGCAAAGTACTCTCAACCGGAGAACGGGTGCACCGCGGCAGGCAACCATGACGACGTGCCTCGGGGTTCACCTTCTCCACTGCGAGTGAGTTTGTCGACGACGCAGATGCACAAGTCGCGGCAGACGTCTCGCGAATTGCGAACCGGTGTTCAGACAGACTTTGCACCTTGCACCCCCGACACCGATCTCATTCCTCCGAGCGTACGCCAGTTGACTCATCTATTACAGCTGATTGCGGCGCTCTGAATTTCATGTGAACTCAGAATGATGAAATGTGTACTCTGCATCTTCTGCCGACGGCGTGAACAAGACGCGGATGCCCGTTCCACCAGGAGAACGTTTGCTTGAGGGGCTCTTCATTTTTTGGAAACAATGCGTGCGGCTGTTTCATTTCAGACTGAAACATCCAAAACAGCGGCTTTTAGAAAAAGAAAGCAGACAAGCAGCTGTCGCTTATGGAAGGAAGATGAAGGAACCTTCGCGAATCGTCGCCTTGTTTATAGGTTGAGTCCGCGAGGATTTATGTGTTTGGTGGAAATGCTTGGCACGGTGTCAAAGGGAGAAAACAGCATTGGGAATATCACGTGATAAAAATATGCCTTCTTGACCAATCACCGTGACGGTTGGGGACCATAACATTTGAAATGCTGGTTGCTTTATGTTATAAGGGATACAAATGAATTTGTCTTGCAAAAGAGATGTTTCTTCCTTATATCTGAATCCAGTGCAAAATAAACCTGTGTGCCTCAAAATTCAAAGTATTTGCGAACGCAGAAATCAGAATTCAAATTTCGCTTAAATTTTTTAGTTGCCCTACTTACTTTTCCGGTACGGTAGGGTTGATGAGCTCGCAAACTATCGCATTTCAAATAGCGACCTACGACGGACATATCACTGATCCGGATAGCTGGTACTGATATAGTGAACTCTTTGAACCGTAATGCTTTATAGTTTAAATTCGGCAGCTCCGTCAGTGGCACAAAAATAAGTTTTACGACATTGCGTCATATGACCCCAACTATGTATTTAAAAAAGAACTCATTGGAAGGAACTCGTGAGGAATGCGGAAGGTGTCGCCATATTTCTCCGATTTTTTATTTCACTCGTTTCACATTAACATGTGAGGACATTGCCCTTTGTTTGCTTTTATGACGTATGCTCCGTCTATCCTGTCTCATGACAGAACAGTTTCCTTGTACTTTGCGACTCAGAATTGAGCATTCCGGTGACGTAAACATCAACTTCCAGTGGACAGATGGCCGTGCAGCGCAGAAGTACGTTCATTCTGAGCAGACAAGGTCATCTGCCACAGACAGCGCATATAGACAATCTGTACAAATTGATAATGTTGTTATCACGGGTTCTACAAGTAGTAAAGGGCTGTTGCGCCAAAAAACGTCGTAAACTGAGCCCGACAGCAACAATCGGGGGGAAACATCACTGGAGCAAAGAACGCCTCAGTATTTTCGGAGGGTAAGAATGATGAAAGGGCGTACTTTGACTGTTTATCGTTCTCGAAGCGTAGACGGAGATGATACGCACGCCGAATAACGTAGAGATGACGGACTCCGAGGATGAACCGGGGACGGGCTAAGAGATTTCATGGAAAAATAATTTATGTATCCGAATAGTGGTGCAAAGAGTTGGGTTGTTCAAAGAAAATGAAAAGATTTTTCCAATCAAATAAATAAATTTCAGAGGTGATTCTAGGTAAGGAGTAACGCCAGAACGGATACATTTCCTCATGTAAGGGTGAGCAAATTAGTCGGTCTTTTCTTTTTTATATTTAGTGTCACAATCTGTGGAGCAAAACAGTATATGCCTCTGTAAAGCCTCAATATGTACATTGTAGGCCTACTGCAGTAGTTGGACGCTGGCGATTGATGTGTAGTACTAAAAAATGCTGTTCTACCTTGAAACGGTCCGAAGAATCCCGGAAATGTTTGCTTTGACTATGAGCGGCGATTTCTAACCACATACAGTGCCCATATGACCAAACTCACGTAATGTTAACGTCCCGGAATCGACTGCATCCCATGACTACTGTTTTCCCATATGCTAACGTGCTGACTGTTCGTCGACGTGGACTACGGAGCGTACTTTGAAATGGAAACTACCGTAATAGTAAACAGGTCTGAAGTACGCGGATGTGTGGGAATGGGAAAGCGTTTCATCCTGAGGAAAACAACACGTTCACATTCTATTGTATGTCGCCAAAGGCGCGGACATTGCCCCCACGCAAGAGTGGTTTGTGTCTATGAGCAGAATCTTCCTTCAGGGCACAACGCGCACACAGATACCGTCACCCGTCTGAGTGCGTAATTAATTTAGTACCGGTGGATTCCTTCGGGAAAAAGGGTAATGTTCTCCGATGCAGCTAACCGGTTCAACGCGTGCTAATCGCATATAGTAATACCATATGCACACTAGCCTGCGTTGAAGTGGCGCTTCCTTGTTCAAAGGACGTCCATTGATCCAGGCGTAGTGTACTTTCACACTAGAGTCTCGCGTCAGACTCCAGTGTTCGTTCGCGGGAGTTTATCAAGTGGGGCTGGAGATCTACGCCACTCAGAGAACGATCAAGACGAGGTGCCAGCACCGGTTGTTCTAAGCGGTAGACTATATAGTGCACGTGAACAGGCATCCCGCGAATACAAAGAACGCGGCGAGTCAGATTTCGTCAGAAAATGAAACACCTCGAGGGTTTTCCCATTGGAAACTACCGACCACAGGGAAAGAAAGGGGTCGCGTAGACTGATCGCCGACAAGGAACATTCTCATAAGAACCAAATATCTCTGCGCTCTGGATTTCGAAAAGGTTGGGCGTTAATCCGCATAGAATTTGGTATACGGTAGTGTGCGGATGCTAGCGAACGCTAGGAACAAACTATTAAAAAATGCAGAGATTTTTCTCTCAACGCAGGCTTCGAAAAAGATTGTACGAGTTCGAACACATGATACAACTAAAAACACAGCATATGAAACGCATAGAATATGAAATGCGTCAGCGGTTTTCCTATCATAAATTACGAAGGAGCACATGCTTGTAGTTCGGGATTTCTTTCTTGTGGCTTGTGAACGCGTCCAGCTGCTACTTGATGATAATCTGCACAGCGTATATTACGGTTGAGCAAATAATCTTGAACAATCATTTTAATAAGCTAATTGCAAATTTTTTAGAGCAATTTTTATGATATACAGGCCATTTATTTTTTATTTCCTAAGTTTTTTTATATTCCATGTTCAGCTTGTTCAACTAGCTTTAGTTAATATCTCAATTGCAATTCGCTATCTTTTTCTTAAATTTTTTACATTTTCCTTAAATATTTTTCTCCCATTATTTCGCTAGAGCTCACACGGGTATCAGGCTACTAGCCCGCTCAATTTTATGAAACTGACAAGTATGACCTCTGAGCGGTGAAGATGTATTAAAAACGCTGCTGTATTACAAATTTATGTATTAAAAATTCATGATATCTTTTTGCGTAGTTGCGACATTTTGTAAATGCACATTCTGTCGTGCATCTGCCTGTTCATCTAATCTAAGGGGGACATTTCAAATGGATTGCTTGTACTGTCGGTAGCAATCGGTCTGAATCTCACTGCCTGCACAAACAACTTGAAACAAATAACAAAAATCATGTGAAATGTACTATAAATATGTCCTATTTAAAAAACGTTTACATCCTTACTTCTTGTTTCAATACCGTACTATTCGCTCTTATCGTTGTACTCCGCCTGCAGAATGATAAATTGCGGGAGCCGCTTAACTTTGGTACTCTATCGGTCATAGGCGTTCAGGTCGAAAAGTTGACGGTGACAAATTCACGTGCACGGCGTACGTAGACGGACCTTTGTACCCGTTGTACCGGTAAGCGACGGTCTCATGACATTCCCATCATCTGAAGGTGACGGTTATGTTGATCGTAACCTGTAGCTTCTGACGGAATCAACAGGACCACACAATGAAAAACATAAAAAGTGATGCTTACGAAGGCTGACAGCCCAAACCGGGGTCTTGTTAGGTTGTGTGGCATTCATGAGGATGTTTGTATGTGGATTGGTAAGGGAAGCATGTCTCCAATAACAGGGTCAAGAGACAGTCGGACCGTGTCGGGAACAAAGTTTGCCACTTTCAACTGCTTCTAACATCAAAACAAATATATTTTTCCATTCATGTTTCGTCAATTAGTGTAGCCTACAATTACCGTATTAGACCGTTATCGTTGTTATTCTTAGTGGTTGTTTTAGCAACGACGAGATATCAGTTCTAGAAATGGAACACTGTATATTGCGCTTCAGAACCGCAAGGTTATGCAAACAGAGAATGCACATAGCCTGGACTCTGGACGTACTTTGTCATCACGGGATCACGTATCGTGGATGGCATATGACACCGTAGTCGGGTCGAAAGTCCATAGTGTGAACGGCGGAAACGAAGCACGGTGGTTTTTATCTAATGGAATATTTCAAACAAAGCATTTAGTGATCAAAGTACTTCTTCAAGGCACGATATGCCTTTGAGTTGGTGCTCGATCGTCGTTGCTCCCGCTCAAATGGGTGTCTTGGCCCTGGCAGGACTCCAAACACCAATGATTCGTGAATACCTTTCGGACCAAATCGTTTTGGGTCAGCGAAGTCAACGTTAATGGCAAAGATGCAACAACATACAATCCCATGTATCATACATTCAGAACATATCGAATTGGAAGACTTTTCGTGGCAGTTGGAATTGCTGTAATCGTTTAATTGCTTTGCGGGTTCGTTTATCTCGGTAAATTTCAATTGCGCTATTAACGCCCCCAGTTCCTCAAAAATCAGTGACACCCTAGACTTCTATAAAATAGAGAAGAAATGTAGAATAAATGAGTGTAAATATCCGAGAACAGGCAAGTGCGTCCGTTCCGCAATGGAACATAAACTGACCGTCGTAGCATTGGGATACACTCTACGTTTTCGTACAATTTAGTCATATCATTGGAGGTACATACCAACGCGGATTCTGCGCGTTCATTTCATGATTTTATATAATCATCGAGTTTTATAACTAGTCTGTTCGAATCAAAAAGTCTCGAGCTATCGCATCTTCGAAGCGAGGTCTGGAACAGTGTGGCCGACTTACGAGCCTTTGGAAATCTTCGCTTTTCATATTTTGTCAAGGCAATAGTTGATTGCCTAATTATCGATGACAAAAGCGTTTGCCTTGCTAATGCATTGTCCACATGATGTTCTTTTGGTTTTTAGATCTCAGGAACGGCTGAGGAGGAGTCGTTCCGGGACTGAGCCAGCTTCCCTGTTCATAACACTCAATAAAGAGTTTTATCTGGCTGTCTGCTGGAAACGTGATTGCACACTAATTTTAACCACCATTTATACATCTACAAATCTATACAAATTTATACATCCTTATACAAAGTAAAAATACGACTGGCGTAAATAACAACTCCCGTTCACAGAGGCCTTGAACTCTCGAGCGCCTTGAAGCTGAACCACAAGGTAAGCCATATGAAAGAGAATCCGCTAGAAATAAAAGAGTGAAACTAGTTGGTGATACCAGGAACAGGCTACAATGCAAATACAATGCAAATCGTGTTTGTCAGTTAGGGTCCCACTGAATTCTTCTAAGATCAACTGGTCCTGCTACATGTCGTTTTATTTCACACATGGAGATCGTTTATGAAATTCCCGTAAAAACCATAGCACATAATTAAAAGAGGAGAATTATCCTGCAGGGGCAGCCTCCATGTAGTAGATCGGACGTTGGACGACTACAGGTTCATGACAATTGAAGAAACACAACATCAGCCAATTGTCCGAGAACGCGAGCATCATTACGACATAGCTTATGAACTGAAACAACAGAACTGTAATTAGATATTAAACAGCAATCCTACCAAGGAAAGAAGAGCTCCTGCACAGGTGTAGTTGTTAATGTCGTGCTCGCAACGTGCGTCCCGTAGGAAGGAACTGAGCGCAATTCGGAGTGTCGACAATACCGTTAACGTGAAAATTCGCCCAAGGCCCTATAAACTTCTTCCGTTCTTTTGCTCAGCAAGAAGAGAAATGTCACCTTTACACGATCTTTGAGGTACTGATGCTTAATCACTCCCAGATGCATCTCATCCGTTCTTCTCACCATCACGTACACAATGATGATTGTGATACAATTTGAAAGGGTCACTGGAAGATCGTGTAGTCCATAAAGCCCGTCGACCAAAAGTTGGATAAAAAGTGTGCCCTTCAAGGCCTCGCGTTAATTACACAAGTAACAATGAATCGACGCTTACCGCAATCACAACTCTGTGGTAGTAGAGCTGCTGGATTGTAGATTTCTTAGATATTTTGAGTACCATCTGCCTGTAATGCGGAATGACCAGTTTCTTCAGATGCGATTGCCTTCTTGCTGACGACCGACTTAGATAGGCGACGATTACAGACTATTCCACGATTTGGAAGTCCCGAACATTGTGCATCGCGAGCACATATCGTTAGAACCTATTGTCGATAATACACGGAAAACTGCCCTAATTGGACTGTATTTAACCCTAATTTCATAGAGAGGGAACGGCCTTTCAAGAATTTTAAGGATCGTGACCATCAACAATTGAACAGTTTCATCGGGTCGCCATAAACTTACAATCTTGGAGGATCTGCCTATAGACTATTTATATTGTTGATTTTATCACACGTATATAATGGTTATGAACAGCCAATAGCTGACAAAGAACCGAGCTTGAGTGGACAAGGAGCATCGAGGAGCACGGAACGCAACAACAGACCGCGAAAACGTTTGTTCGCAGCTGAAAATTATCGAAGACTAATTAGTGAATTCCAAACAGCTGGCCAGTAGAGTAAACATTCCCACGCAATTTCCAATGAAAGCTGCTTATACGGCTTCTGAATATACACTGCTTTGTGGACATATTCGAATTCTGAGTACTAAGTATTTTAATAACACAAAGTGTCTACCTTTAAAAACGAAAAATGACATTAAGAATCTTTTGCTCAGTAGGCGTAAAAATAGCTTACTGTCTTAACAGAACGGACTAGGTCAAGCACAATGACCTTATATTTTTCGAGCAGAAATGAATCACAATGTGAGCTTATTAGTGAAAATACAGTAGAATCGCTATATACAGTTCTCAAATAGCGTTAAAGACGTGTTCGGAAAAATAAAGTGAAGAAAGTCATAAGGAGGATGCGAACAGAATATGTCCGACGGAATAAACGGAACAAACAGAAAACAGCGTTGTGAACCTGAAGACGAGTTCAGGGTCACATCCATTTGAGATGTAGTCTCCCACAAACTATTGTTTTTGTAGACGCAATGAGTCAACGGCAACAGTGACCATAAAGTGCATCACTTGTCAGGGTGCATCGGAAGCAAGGCATATTTATGGCCATTTGAAATGATCAATTTAAATTTATGGATGCCATCAAAATGTTTGGCGTGCAAACATTTTAAAACAAAAACGCGGAAGATATAAATTATCAATTGGTAAATCAGGAAGACGCCGGAAAATCCGTATATACGCTGTACGCGTAATGTAAGACCAAGTTTGGATCGAAATTTAGTGCTTGTTTTTAGCCTTTATTGTGGGAAACGATACTGTACTTATATAGCACTACGCACTCTGTTTCTTTTTACGTAAAAAACAGTGAGTGTTGTCGACAAATGCTTCCAGTTACTGAATGGTGATCCGTCAAATGTACCACACCTGACGAATTACATTACCTAGCACCAGAATCGTGCTAACTGTATAATTAAATGATCTGTAAAACATTTTTAAGCATATACACACAGTTTTTTAGAGTAATAGTAAGTAACTTAAACGGTAGATCTTATATCGCAACGGTAAGACTTAATTTTAATTGTCAAAAATAATAAAAAGGGAGACTGAAAGTGGTCATGGAGAAGAAAACAATTAACGCTAGAAAGATTCCCTTCAGCGAGTGTTGATCAGTTAACCTGCGTTAACATTACTACACATCAAAAATCAAGAGTGCAAAACGGGAGGCAAGAAAGATCACCGCCGTAAAAAGACCTCTCGAAAAGTGAAATACGCCTAATGCGTGAGTAGTGGGCGAACATGACTACACAACGAACTAAAGCCACAGACTACATGATAATGTCGTCTTTTGAGCAGTTTAAGTGAGAGAACAGCGTCACTACACGTAAAGAAATTGGGAGCGATCGCAAACAAACAATAGTGTGCTCTATGGCCCGTGCGGTTTACAAAAGGATTTAAATTTCTATCCTGCTGAGCGTATTTATGGCAATAAGTGGTGCAGAATCAATAAGCTATTTTTTCGACAATTTTTTACATTTAAAAAATGGTAAAACGCTCATTTTTTGGAGCGCTGCGAACTTCTCTAAATAAAGTTGCCAAAACTGCTATGTATTGACTGATGTCTGAGCATTGACGAATATAACGTTGATGGCACAGCAGAATACAAGGTTCTCCCAAAATTAAACAAGAAACTCTCTTACTTAGGATGAACGAAGCCAATGTAGGACATGTTCCTGACTAAGAAGCGATAAGCACCAATATCTGATATGGCTCTGGAAAAGCCGCTTGTGATTTATCGGATAAGAAAATGCACTAACAAATTGAAAAAATTGCTGAAAACGACAGCACAAACAGCAGTCGATAGAAAAAAAGTAGAAAAACGTGAACCGCACCAACTACGCTTTCGCTTCTTGCGCATTCATTTGAACTTCAAAATGTGATTGAACTAGCTTGACACAGCGGAAATTGTGACAAAATGAAAATCGAAAGTGCAAAGGGCTCAAAAGGGTGAGAACCCGCAAGCACATTTGGTGAAGTGAAATGCGACTTCGTTATTAGAACCTTTGCACGGCAGCATTCTCAACAACAACAACAACGACGTGCTGCGCGACTGCGATCTGCAGAACAGAACATCAGCTAATGGGGCAGCGTGACCGGAGGTCGTAAGCATCTGCACATCAACGGTTCTGCTCGGCCAATATCAGATCGATAACATCTTCACGGATGATTCCCGGAAAGTGGATCTTTAAGAGGCCTGCGCAACACTGTTATTCTCCGGTTCCTGTTTCGCTATATGGAACGCCAAAAAAGAACGTTCACTTAACTAGATAATTGGCTAAAATTAACATGTCACGGAGCGCTGGGATCAACTGATAAGTTGGAGGACATGCGCGTGGCGCGCGCAATTTGGGCGAAGGTCAGTGGTGGAAAGCGGCGAAAAGAGAAAACAAGACGGACGACAGTTTCACGACATCTCGCACCAGCCACTTGCCATTCTTGTACACATACCGGTTCTAGAAAAATCGTAGGCTCCGGCGAATCGCCAATGAAAGGGATATGAAGCTCGGTTACGTAAGAACGGGGAAGAAGAAACGCGCGAAAGAACAGATGTAAAGTTTGTAATTCGAGGCTGCCAAGACGTCAACACGCTCCGTGGCGGTGATCTCCAGGGTCGATAAGACCGCGCAACCGCGGGTACAAGTGGAACGAAGTGCAGTTTCACTAAATAGCGCTCTAGTCCAGAAAAAGACATGCGAAACATAGTGAAGCGAAGACATCAGAATATAATATTTGCAAGAAGTTGTAATAGCTAGAAAACTTGTTGTGGTCAACGTGGAGGGTGTGGAAGAACCTCACCAGCAAGCAACAACAAGAGTGCAGTTCCGCGACAGTGTCGCTGCCTATTCCAATGCACGGTTTTGGGGTTGGCAAAACAAGGTTCTCGCTAAAATGTCACCTGCGATGGGGTGGTGATTAAACTTGTCAAATCAAGAACTTGAAACCGGTTACTTGCAATTTTGTCCATTCGGTTCCACAGTCAGTCCCTCGAAAACACAAAGTATCAGTCTTGTAATCATTGAACTGTTGCTGAACTATTTGGGAGCCTTAATTCTCACGTAAACGAGACCAGAAATTTATAGAAGGAGTTCGGCGCTTTGTCACAGGTAACACGCTGCATTTCCAGTAGCTTAAAAGCAGCAGTTTAAAAGACAAGGATGGAGAATTGCGCAATGACCGGAGGAGAATGACGAAATTCTGAAAAGCGTAGACTATATCACATGTGCCCTTTTCCACTACCTACTACCTATTCCGCGTGCAGATTGCGAGGGAGATAACTTTAGTCAGCGAACAGTTAAAGTCCAACACTTCCACAGAACACCTCTGACAGCCAATGATTTTAAAGCGCCTGAGAGGCACAATACGGGTTTTAGTTTGTGATATGCCTGGAACAGTTACTGACTGTTGCGTGCACAATCACTTCCAACGGTGAGCGTTTTGTACAGGTAGGGAAAGAAGGTACACGTATAGTTTCTCACAAGGGACACGCAGTTTCCCGCGATGCTGCTGCTCGACAGCGCTAAAATATCGTTTAGTCTTTTACAATCTCCGAAGACCATCGTAAGACAACACGTCTTAAACGATTTCTTATGTTCACGTCGGAATCAAGTTTACTTTTTTCCAAGCTGATCGCTATCGATATTAGCTGCTGTGAATGATAATATGGTGTACTGAGAACTAGTTTTTGCACTCCGAGGATAATTAAAGGAGTTATATTCATGATTATCTTACGGCCTCGTAATGAAATAATCATCGAAAGGTAGAGTCATACACAAGTGGAGATGCACGGGTTGTAAATAATAATTTCTATATAAACACTGGAATGTAAAGATGTTTGTGACCGAGAATAATGCCAATTGGTCAGTGACCAAGGCGCAAAATACAAAGGTGTCTCTGCGGAACGAGGAAAACAGGTATTCATTCGCACAGGTGGCATTTATCCGCGCAAAAACACCGAGAAACCTCTCAAACAAAAAAATATCTTCCTCAAGTATCAATGCTTGGACCGCAAAGATGTATTCTTTATTTGCTTCTCTCGTCAGAGAACGGAATCGTATATACAGGAAATGGTTTTTGGAGCATCAGATCGGTTCATTTTTTGTATTCGTATGATTGTGAGTCACCGGTAAACACAACGGGCATTATGCTTTCGAATAGTGCCAAAATGAGAAGGACGGCGAAGATGTAGCCGACGACGAACATGACGAGTTCGCGGCCTCGCAACGTGATTACAAGTTCTGGCTGGTTGAAGGGGTCCTTTTCGAACGCCGAGTTGTCTGAAATGCATTGTTCGTAGGACAGGATAAACGTCTGCGATATTCTATGGTGTGGATTGAGCAAAATGCATTAATGTTCAGATTATTATAATAGAGACTTTAGAAGCTTCTGAAACTTGAATGGACTGGGTATGTACTATATTGAAAATGCAGTGAGCATCTTTTGATTTCAAAGATAGATTAGTGGCGATTAAGTAGTGAAATGTTTTGCCCCAAAATATAATTGTTCAAAGGGTTCAAGCTCATGAAATAAGAGTGGTCTGTAGTCCGAACTGATTGGTAAATGTAGGGATTGTTAGAAGCGGGAGAAAAAATTGGGTTAACATATAATAAACATGTCATAATTCATTGCTCATAGTGCATAAGCACTTGGGCACAGTCTACCAAAATATTTTGCCTAATAAGAAATAACTTACCCCCACACGAGGTTCGAAAATGTCATGTCCCTGCATAAAGTGTGTGTTGAATTGTGGACGTCGACCCACTGAGGAAAACAAGGAAAGAACATAGTGATTGTATTAACAGTGATTTAATTACGTAATGTATCTAAATAGAAAAAAATCTTACCTGACGAGGCGCGGTGTACCATTGAGACTGAGGTCCTCTGTTTGCTCAAAGCCTTCTCCACGTCAACCAACTCCATGTGGTCGTTCATATCACTGCGTCCGTTCATTCTAAGTGCTGGTCAGGACATTTTTCTGTTTACAATCTGCAATGAGTAGCGGTAAATCCACGGATTTAAATTTGCGGAAGCGTTCCCGAGATCGATAAAAACCAACAACACGCATGACAAATGAACCTTCACAATCGCGGCGAAAAATCTCCAATTTTTGGGTTCATTTGGCTCAATGGGCAGTTAGTGAACTTAATTTGTCTTTTTCCAGTAGTGTATTTGCCGTCGGCAAGAGCACAAAGCAAATAGAAGCCGTGTGCGAGATATCGGAGATACGGAAAGATCAAAGCTGGGCGACAGCAAGGGCATATAGTGCGGAGCACAGTTAGTCATCGGCCAAGGAATTCGCATGGTGACTTGAATTTTGTTAACTTAGGCGATAAACAAATACTTCAGGGAGCCCAAGCGGTGGGAATGTGGGACAAGTTATTGCACGAAAGCAACATCAAAAGTTCTTAGTACTAGCGAACGCCAGTTCATCGAAAACATCTCCCACGAAAATAATGATAAATGTGCAAAAGTGTGCCAGCGGACAGCTGTCAATGAAAGTGCTTGGCGGACAGGAGCTACGGACGTTCGAATCGTCAGGTGAATAAAACAGGAATACTAGAGAACATATTTGATAATAATTGATTTGGGAAGCTCCTGGAAAAGACGTCACATGCACGAGTCAGCGACTGATACGAGGGGGGGGGAGGGCTGTGAGGAAGGAAAAACGCGGGAAGGAAGCCGAAAACAAATTATGCATAAAGAGTAGAAAACAACGTGTTCAGAGAGTGACTCCATGGGCAGATTGAGAGTATGTCGATGCGTATATGTATAAAAAAGTCTAAAGTGTGGATAACGAGATATATGATGCTAATCAACACGAGAAGATCAGTATAATGTTAGCCATAGATAAACAACATATACTTTTATAAGAATGCATAAGTTTCGACTAGTAATATCAAATCTTGTATGGGTTCAGTACACGTCCTACAAATGGTCCTCTTTACTATGAAGAAGGCGAGCATGAGGTAGGTGCAGAAAGAATATACTTTGTCTAAAGAAAATGCACTTACCACACAATGCAATCAAATGGAAAGACACAAACGGTCAATACAATGTAGACCTAATAGGTTTCATCAGCTGCGTTCATACTCGAGACACGGATCAACCTTGTAACTTTTAACCACGGCAATCAGTTTCACTGAAGCAATATCTCTAGTACTTCGTCACACGACATGAAACACGAGAGAAAGTGATATTGGCGTTGCGTCTGAAAATAACAAGTCCAATATCGCGAGACATACATAACGTAATGTCGTGAGCTTGGATGTCGGTAGACAGAGGATATCCGTTAAGGCAGCGGATATCCTCCTCCAACGAGCCTATCGCCTGCGCGTTCCCCTCCCTATGCCCACGACTCAATTGGGCGCGAAATTAGTTCATCACATCACTAACTTTTAACATCGACGAGAGCAATAGGGGATAAGATAAATTACTTTGCCCTTCCACTTCCGTCATGCTACAGGGATCATCCCACTCAGGGAGATAGTTACAACATAAGTGCTTTCTGATCAGCCGGTTAGAGACACACGTCATTGTAGATCACTGGTTCAAAAGGAAACGAAAACTTCAAAAAGAAAACAGAGCTGCACGCATGAAAGGAGATGCGGGCGATCGTCGGAAAATAGATCAAGTGACATTAAAAGGGAGCGTTCGTTCCCCGCATCATTGTAACCATATTTGTTTTCCCAGCGCTAATCGAAGCGTTATTTTCGTCGGAAGATCATGTTTTGGAAGTGTTTTACGCACAAATCCTTGGGGGACCTAATCGTATGTTTTCCACAATTTCCCAGGCATCAAGAAGGGTCACTGATTCACTTCTCAAGAAGCTTAGAAAACGATGCAAATAAAGTCAAACTTTTCATATGCAGTTTGAGAGGAAAGGACGAGTCAGTGACATTAGCACAGGAAGTGAGCGCTGATCAAAGGAAGGCATAAGCTAACGTTTTGACGGCGATACAGTTATAGTTACTCGGGCACTTGTGGGTCTCCGAAATATTCACAGAAATTCTTTCCTTTAAAGCGCGGTTATCTCGAACATTTCATTTTCGAGTGGCGCGTTTTTTTGGACGTTGTACCCTTCTATGATGGGCCAATTCCGGTTGGATGAATAAATTTAAGTGCTGCGAGGACGGCGCACCCCTTTCAGCGCTTCCGGCTGTGTGGGAAAAGAGAAAGAAGCTTGATTGCGGAATGGTTGACGCTGCAAAGTGCATAAATTCATTGCGGTAATTGGTCCGCTTATTCCAATTGTGGAACTGCACATGTGTACTAACTACGCATCGTCCCATCGTGAAGAAGCAAGGAACATTCCGGAAGTATACCCCGAAAAGAATCATAATCTGGGCGAGCTCAGTCAAGCGAGCGAGATGGAGCGACAAAGGCGTTTAAGCACGCTTTCGGCGAACCACGAAAAAATTGAGAAAAGAAACTGATTTTGGGCTAAGTGCCGTTTGCACGGAAGTCAACAAAATATTTGAACCAGCCGCGGACGTTTTTTGGAGAGCCATCCGAAGACGAAGTACCCTTGTTAGTCTGGCGGCCTGCTACTTGACAGCTTATTTACCATCGTCATCGATTTATGGCCCCAAAGAATAAGGGATGGTGGCATTCGGAGGAAGTGTAAAAAAGATAAGAGTTCGACGAAGACCGCCCGCCGACTTGGCGTCAAAATTACTATATATTCGTGAGAGTTTTGACCAGTTCCTCCTTGTCCTTTGATATTCGAAGGTAATTGGAGCTTGTCTTGAACACAATGCTTCTATTCCACGCCCGATATCACACGATTTCTGTCGGCAACAGAGCATTAATATGTAGACCCATCTGATATAAATTAAGAAACAAATTAGCACCCACACCTACGAATTGATGAATGAATCTAATAAGAGGGAGTGTATGTCTTGCTGAGTGTGTGCCGCCAAAAGAAGCAGAGGGTTCTATTCTACAACCAGCCATGAATGCGCAAATAAACTGTAAATATATATCCGGCATGTGCTATTTCACAAAGCGAAACAACAAACGGATGAAGAACAATCTATCATTTGGATAGGAAAAGTGACACTTCCTACAACGAACTGAATGGAACCAGCACTGAGAGTTGCCCGAACTGCACCTGCAGGAAGAGGGCGGGAAGCGATCAGATCCATTGATCATTTAGTATAACTGTTGATGTTTCCGTCAATGTGGCATCTAAAGGACCGCAGTTTCTCATATATGCACATACTAAACTGTTTTAGAAAAGAGGAAATGAGCCGGAAGAAGAGTTGGAACACACCTAGACGCAATACTCTTAATGTGGGCCAAGTGGCAAAAACTTTAACGGGATCTCACTGATATATTTCTTTATAATTATTGGGATGTGTAAATATTACTGTACCCTTATTTAATATTACGGTGCTTTGTGAAAGCAGGGAACGCAACAAGCGGAAATGTTTGCTTCAAAGCAAGAAGAAGAAGTTACAACAAGTCTACGGACCACAGAATGTATTGTGTCCACAAACCCTTGCCGTGTGGCAATATATATACGTGTTTACTATGATAGAATTTCAGGAGGTAAATTTCGTGATCTTTCAAGAAATTTTCTTCCAATTGTTCGGATAACGAAAAAGCACAGCAGTAACAACAACCCAGGGTCCCCAAAGACCATTTCGCTTTTTAGGAAAATGAGGTGTGAACGAAAGATCGCTGTCTAGGAATAACTCCACTCCTCGTAAACATTTCTCTTATCCTCCACATCCGCAGCCACATTCTAAAATTGGATTATATTTCCCACGATGCGGGACTCCCACATGCGGGCGCGATAAACAATTTTATTTCATAAGTCATAATATACATATGTTTGTGCGCCTTAGACTGTTTTCCGGCAAAGGATGCAAGGGAGATCTGAGCATAACGAAATAAGTGAAATGAATGCAATGTGTACCGGAACTGGGAGAAAATAAATGAATTTGAGAACCCGTAGACCGAAAAATGAAACAACGAGAATGTAGGAAATCTGGCGACATTGAGAGGGGTTCTTTGCCGTGGACTAGCAACCGGCGCCCTCTTCAAACGACGGCGATCCAATAAAGACGAAGTACCCAACAGCCTCTCCGACGATCACGGCAATGACAAGCGCTCCGTTGAATGTCATGATGACTAGGACGAGCGCGTAAGCAAGTGTCATCTGCAGTCCATAGAGTGCTGCTTGTGAGATACGGTACACCGTGAATGCACTGCTGGCTGCTCTGGAATAACAAGATAAAAGAATGGCCTAGGACAAGCGATAAGCAAGTATAACCGTATTGGTAGGAAATGTCTCATTGGACACTGAAGACCGACATTGGTCAGTCAAATCAAAAAGTGTGCTTTGTTAGTGTTTCCTTCCCTATAATGAAAAAGGATGGCGTGAAAAGAAACGTCTATCCGATTGTCTGTCTGAGGAAATGCAGCGTACAAAAGTGGTGCCAAATAGCGTTTGGTAACATTTAAGTGTGCTTGTAAGATACTAATATGGATACGTTTTAAAGGAGTAATTCCTTTTTTAAGTAACTGTTCGAGCTTCTTTAGACCCGTCCCCACTTACTTTAAAAGCGGCGCGAAGAGAAGCGTGTCGTTGCTGGTAAACGAAGCCGTCCTGCCAGCCTGCACCTGTCTCACTTGTGTTTCATGTAGATTGTCGAAATGGGCTTTGGCAAGGAACAGCCTTAATCCTTTGATGGCTTCGTGCAGTAGGCAAAGGAGGAACACGATGAGCACTGAGACGGCCATCCCTGAAAATGGTACCTGTGAAGGTGACGACATAAGCCTTATGTCTAACCTGCCAGACTTCCTGTTTTCCAGAATTTGAATATAACTATCTCGCGTTCTGTGAAATGGATACTTTGAGTAAGCATGGTTTTGCATTGCATATAGACGGGAAGGTCTGGTGAACATGGCGGTAGTGTTGTACTTGCCGCAGTGGGTGTTGATGATAAAGTGGACAATATCTCTTTTAGTCCATCCATCATTGTGGACCTTAATTCACAGCATCATAACAGTATTCTGATTTGTAAGATGTTGTAAGCACGCACTAGCAAAACACGAGCAAGTGTGGAAAAAAACAAGCAAAATTTTGGCCAGACCAGAAATAACGAAAGAATCCTGATTTCTTCGTGCAGTTCCCGCCTTCCAAAAGATCACGCTTTTTCGAGTCCGCCATGTTCTGCGATGAGAGCGCGCTCTTTTGATTGAGGAGACCTTGTGCAATTGTTTCGAAACAACCACGCTGTCAGACGGAACCACGCATTTAAAGAACACGGTGCGCGCAAGTCATCAATGTCAAGCTGAACTGGTGGAGGGACAGTTTGCACGCCTTAACGATTAGATAAAGCGCGGTTCACGCCTTCACTTTAAGCACCAATAATCGGTATGACTTGCATTCATTCATGAGTCAGTTATTGCGTTGAAGCAAGATCTTTGAATCAAGTGGAAATTGGGGGAACTACTGTACTATCAACATGCGTTTATTAAGTTTCTAACTGGAAGCGGAAAATGATAGTAATTTATATTTCTATTCCTGTGTTCTGGTGCACTTATTTTGCTTTAGATAGCTCTATCATCTATTATATGCCTGTGTTTTATGATCTTTATCTTTGAAAAATGAATTTGAATAAATATTTAGTTCAAATAAAGATCCAAACAAAAAAGAATTTACCACGAAGTTCGTGCAAAAGGTCAATTTACACTTCAGATGACACTCAGGAAAAGGAACATCTAAAAACAACGCTAGCAGGAAACCGGTTCGGATTCTGGAGATGGAAATATTTTTGTTCGCCATTCATCAGATCGTCACTCGAATTCATTAGGCACCCCAACAAAAAAATGATCGGTCAGGGATTGTAACGGTATTTGTAGATCGACTTCAAAGGGCCTGTTTGAATTTTTGATAATATTTCATGTTTACTTACGGCATAATTGTAAATGCGGGACAAAAAGCAAATAAACTACGTGATCGACGGCAACAAATTCAACTGTACACGTCTCCTCGAATAATAGAAGTTTGGTCGTAACCAAGAACTGCTACTCGATTTGCTATATTTACTCAGTTGACCTGACACAGCATTTTGTAAAGGAATGCACAAAGCGAAGTGATGTTACCGTTGGCAAAACGTCATTGCATTGTCCAACATGGAAGGTACGAACGACGGTGCTGTTGGAAGAAACGTCACTTTCATGTGGACTACTCCGCAGCCCACGCAGAAAAGTAAATATTGGATTAAATCATAACGATGTATTCCAAACATGGTTCAAACCGTCGCGGTATTGAAATTAATCGCCTAATAAGGGCTATCTATTTTCGTTATTTGGAAAATACGTAAAATTCACAAAGTGGTTCAAACAAGCAATAGTACAAGCAAACACAGTTTGCTTTACTTAGACTATGCAACACAGGTCTTTGACGTGATTTGGACAAAATAGAAAAGCGATTTTGCGGGCTGGGAGTAACTGGTAGATTCAATTTCGAAGGAAATGAAAGAACAAGGAACTTGATCCTTGTCGCAGCAGGAGATCTTAACGGCATGGAATCACAAATGCCACTTACAGAACCGTATTGACGCACGTACCCTCTTCTCGTCAACTTTCCATTAGTTCCATGGACAACAAACACGTCAGGTTCTCCTCTAGATGGAACGATCGGACCCTGCGGAAAGCATACACCTTTTGTGCGATGCACAAGAGAAATGACAGCGAAGATCACTTGAAGGGATCGATTTTGTCTTTAAACCGTTTTTCGTTGGGCGATCGTTTGCATATCAATAAAGCGCCCAACACTGGGTCACTGGATCGGCCAGTCGCCCACGACGGAAACGATCAAATTCGTTGAACGCTCGCAGATGACAAATACTACAACGTAGTCGCTGTTTTTGAAAGTGACGTTCACAGGAGAATGGCCGCGTGTGCGAGCGGGCGAACGAGCTTTCTCCTCGATGCTGTCAGAGTATCAACCCATCCGCCCAGAGCACACGCGCTGACGCGAAGCGTCGCCGTGTGCTCGCTCGCAACTCCATTGCACAGTGCCTGCGAGTTGACTTCGAGAGGTGGTTGGGCGCCGATGGAATTTTGTCATGGCGCATGGAACGATGGGTCGAAGCAGGCAGCGATGCCAGGCGAAAGGTGAAAAAACACAGCGGGAGGGGTTGCCTATGGCGTGGCCTTTCGACGGGCTCCGAATCGCTGTGATTGTCGTGGACGATTCGAGAGAAAACACTTTAATCATTTTGTCACGTATTGGAGTGCTAAACCTTCAAACAGTCATCGCCGATGGAGACCGAAGCACCTATGGGATTTGTGCTGAATACTAAAGTAATTGGTTCACGTTCACCACGTGCCGGTTGTATGTAGTCTACATGTGGAAACATCATTGGCAAATATTTGAACAAAACATAAGATGTGTGTGGTGCCCCTCAAGGGGCGATGAAATTTTTACCGTTGCGCAATTGGCTTCCGCGTACTGCAAGCATGCTGCCAATCGTATTATTGTCGGTCATGAAAACAATGAACTTCTAAAATCTAGCAAAAAAATCATCTGTATGTATTATCTGCAAACGGTACTCTTTATATAATGGGGAAAACGCCATCATGCTTATTGCGTGGGACTATAGTAAGTTTTGTGAGACACTAACTTGTTGTTCTTCATCGAGGCAATGGACCGGAAATTATCGCGTTGGGAGCACGTCCCGCGCCGTAAATTGAACCAGTTGGACTTAAGTTGATTTCCACACTTCCATGGTAACCTACTGCATTGTACAATCTATGTTTTATGCAAAGGCTAGGGGGGAGGGAGATTCCTGCAGCGAGATCCGTACAGAAGCGTGCGCCAAACAAGGTGACGGCCCCGTGAATTCCCTATTTACGGTAGCCTTATCGAATCTCGGTTTTCTGTTCTCCCACCGTCTTCTGTCTCCTGCGCCTAAACGCGTTTGGTCACCATTCATTCAATTACTGCTCGATTTCGCACAGCAAAACAACAATTTTGTAGCTTGATCTCTTCTATCTAATCAAAGTCCCGGCGACAGTCCGCGTTCGAGTCGTCGTTTACTGGCTTTCCAACTGCCGACCTCTCACTTGATGCTTGCAACGATTACTTATGCGTCACCTCGTCTGCGCGACTTCCATGTTTTGAGTCTTTTTTTCTATCGAACGAGTATTGTGACTATATTTACACAGTTCTCAGGAGTTGCTCCGCGATGCGGTTGGACGGTCAAGCGCGCGAGCGCCGATCATCGAAGCCGTATCAGCTGTTAGGAGAAGATCCGCTGAGCTACGATACAGAAAAGGCGCATAATTCATCCTTCCAGCTGAGATTCTTGACTTCCGCCCACTGGATATTTGTCGTGTTTGTGTTTGCGGCCGTCATTGTCGGAACACAACATCTTCACAAATGCGTCCCAAGACCGCTGCCACCAAACGAAGGTCAGTTAACGAGATTCTGTGATGTCTGGAATAGCCCATAATTGTCTTACGTTCGGCTGATTCTGCATACACGATTTTTTGCTATCGAAATCTTTGTTCTGAACTTATAAATATCTGACACGATGAAGTGAATAATTAAGTTGAATTGTCAACTGCACAGAAAGCTGTAGACTAGATATCAGACAAAGCTTGCATTTCAAAGTAATCGGATCATCGTGAAGCTGAAAGAGATCGGCATATTTTATTGTAAAGCCCGGTGGATATTTCAGAGAATGATCGATTTTCCGAGATACGCGGACGACCTATTCTGCAGAAACTATCTGCTCTTGGACCAAAGCCTTCCGGTTCAGTCGCATGCGAACGAGACGCCGTGCAAACGATCACATCGGAACTGGAGTGAGTGCTTTTAAAGTTTTGAGCGCTAATCTGGTAAACTCCATTGTTTGTCAATTAAACGGAAGTGTTGTAACATGATTAAGCAAAGGTCAACGGAAAAGACAATCAGAAAGTGCAAATCAAATTCTTTCAACAATGGAAAGTATGATGCTGGCGATATTAATCACACCTATTCTTAAAGAAAACATCGTGATGTTCCTTTTAGGGCAATACAGAAGAATGCGGAAGGCTCACATCACACCCTCACCATCGAGAAGCAGTTTCCATCTGGATGCTTTGACATACCCCGTTTTGATACCGATGGATTCGCTCTCTGCTATAGGAATGTCTCGAACATCATAGCGAGACTCGGAAGAAAGGATCGTCCTTGGCATAAATCTCATACATCGGTGCTGTTGAATTGTCACTATGATAGTTGGCCGACGAGTTACGGTAAGATGCCCTCTTTGTCGCCTTTCATGGATCTTTCAATTGGACATTTGTGAGGTACAGCAATGATCCACGTTTTCTGCCAAAGCACATAAAGAGCCGCATGATTTCGCTAAAAAAATCCTTACTGACCAGTGCTTGTTTTAGGAGGAAGTGACGACCTTGTATCATGTGCCCTCATGCTTGAAATCCTTCGAGTGCTCACTGATCCTAGAAGCAAGCCTGTTCGTCATGACGTCATATTCCTTTTCAATGGAGCTGAGGAGAGCTCGCTGCTCGCGGCACACGGATTCATAACCAAGCACCCTTACCGTCACGGAATCAAAGCTTTTATAAACTTGGAAGCGTCCGGGTCAGGTGGACGTGAACTGCTGTTCCAAGCCGGTAATTTCATGATTTGAAAATATCCACAAACTTAAGTTTCAGGCCCCGGAAATCAATGGCTATTGAATTCGTACCTCGAAGCGGCCCCACATCCGCATTGCTCCATTCTCGGACAGGAGGTGTTCCAAAGCGGTGTGTATCCAGGTGACACGGACTTCCGTGTGTTCAGAGACTACGGACGTATTCCAGGTGTGGCAACGTCTATGTTGGGCCGGTCAAGATCTATTTTTTAGGATTGGATCTAGCGTTTGTGCAAAACGGATACTGGTACCACACCGAATTTGACAAGGCGGAGATGATTACCACCGGCTCTATGCAACGTGCAGGTACAGTTATTAATAAACTACATAAAGGAACAGAAAAAGCAAAGAATGGTCCGTAAGACAGCAGACAGACTACATGGAAACAGTTTACGAGCAAAATAATTGACAGACCTTATTGTTTGAACTACTGTTTAGGGGAAAACATTCTGGCCACGTTACGCCACCTTCTCGATTCTCCATATCTGGACAACCCAGCTGAGTACGGTGATCGGAAGTTCGTCTTCTTTGATATTGTCGGCTTGATCTCCGTCGTTTATCCCATGAAACTCGGCGAAGCCCTGAACTTTCTGTCCGCAGCAATTGTGTTCTACACCGTATTCCGAAAAATTCGCCTTTTCCAGAAAGGTTATCTTGTTCAACTGAGATACTCATCACTGTTGTGCATTTTCAGGTGATGTGATTGGAAACTACAGTCTAGGACAGTTTGCAACGGCACTGATGTCTCATGTTCTATGCGGTGTCTTAATTGGCGGCTGTGTTTATGGATTAGCACATCTCGTCAACTATTCTGATATGACAATGACATGGTATGTGAAGCAGTGGGCAGTCGTGCCTCTCTATGGATTGTCTACGCTTCTTGCGGGATTGGCGGGCGAAACTATTATAACCAGACAGTTTTCTCACAAGGTACTATTGACAAATCTCTTACTTCTTTCAAATATATTTAGAGTGACGCAAAATTCATTGAGCTGGCTCTTCATGACGCCCACATGACGATTCTTTCAACAGTTCTCGTGGTACTCACCTATAAAGGAATCGCTTCAGCCTTCCTTTTGATGCTTCTCGTCATCTTTCCATTGATGAGGAATCCGGCCGAGTACGTTCTACAGAAAGTTTTCATGTCAGGTATGACCGCACAATTGCAGCTTTCTGGTGAGGGTAATCCACTTTCACTTTTTTAGAGTCTGCAATCCTCTTCTGCATCGCTCACCTTCTCTGCATACTGCCTGGACTCATCATGACTATTTACACAACCGAAATGCTCATCTCCATCTTTGTTCCTATCATGGGTAGGAACACCAGCAATCCTGAAATCATCATCGCCGGCTTCGGCGCCTTCTCATCGTTTTTCATTTGCATGGCTATGGTACTCCTTTAAGCCCTTGGAATATTAGGACGTCGTTTGTATTTAGGCGAGTCTCATTCCTCGGACAAAAACACGATCTATGAAGACCATATTCACGTTGGGAATCTGTGTTTGGGCCGCATTCTTCATTGTTTTAAACTTGGGTCAAATGAGATCAACGTATGACTATAGACCGGAATATCCCAGTGCTCGGAGGACACAGTTTTTCGTAAGTTACACGACCATCGAATGATTAAAAAACATTATTTATAGCATATGCGTAGAAAGTACTACGAGAAGGACGGGACGCTGGAAACCGCCAATGGCCTTGTTGCCATTGCGCAGGACTATCGAGGCGTATTGGATATTCCATTTGTAGCCGAAACAGATTCTGGCTACCAAAAAATTGAGTGCAAGACGAATAGCAAATTTTGCGAACTGCCGTACTATTACCCCACAGCTCATCGCATTACTGACAAGTACGTTGCTTGTAATAAGCGTATTACGAGAAAAGTTTTTAGAATGATTCGGTTCAAACCGGTTTCAGAGGAACTGAATCCGAAATATCCGATTGGGGTGACCCTGCTGAAGAAGGAGCACGAAGGGGGTGTGATTAGATACAACTTCACTGTCACAGGTAACTACATTTGTCGGTCGTTGGGTCTCAGATGACCGGTAGCGTAGGTGTGCGAGGTTTGCCACTTTACTACCAAAAATTATTTTGTTTTTTACTACATATGACCGTAAGCTTGTCGAGAACAGAACTATTCCAGGAAGTGAACAGATCAGCGTCTACATATCCCCACAAGGTGACTACTCCATCAAGAGCTGGTCCGTCTTCCAGAACCAAGAAGAAGCCGACTCAGACAACAGTGCTTTCGCCTTCCTGCACTGCTCTGGCGAGAATTGCGGCGTGTGGAACTTTGAAATAGTCCTAGAGGTAACTGCGTATATACGAACGACTTTTGCACATCGCTTGTTCAGAGAAAAGGTGAATCTAATGAGGACGCTAAAAATTCTGAGCTGTTGATGGGAGCTGTTGCGCATTATCTTCATGGACCCGATATGCGATCCACCACGCTTCAGCAGCTCCTGCGGAAGATTGAGAACGAGAGAGCCGACCCATCCAAATGGAAATGGGCAATGACGGCCAGCGCTTGGAACGCTGATGTGATCTCGAAATACTACTGATAACCGAGCATTTCCACAGCTTCACTTCGCACATAACTTATTTTTTTCTTTGGTTCTGAGATTCATACACTCGAAGATTCATTTGAGTACACTATTTATTCTGGAAGAAGTAGATTTTCTCATGTGTAACACAAAAGCAAACTGCCAAAATATTTTTATCATCGACGGCTACGAGGCCACATACCAGTGGGAACGACCACATTTTGTAATAATCTAACTTCAATTTCAAAAATATACTGTGAATAGGCATTCAGGAAGTCGCCGAGACCGACCCTAATTACATTGAGAGGGGAATGAGGGAAACTGAGACCATGCTACCCATGGAAAGCTGGCGCGGTCAGGAAAAAGAAATCCGTTAAAAAGAAAAAGAGAACGAAATCAAGCCTTCTGGGATATGTTGAAGGCGAACCCTGCAGCAAACAGATATACCGTGTTTCTTGTATTCTACCGCGATTTCCGATCATTTATTAAAGCTTGGTGGACATTGTGAAGTAGAATATTATTAAAATGCTGTTTTGTACTGAAATGCGACATGGTAACGACGTCATTCTGACTCTGTCTTGAGGAAGTCATCACTTTCCGGTACCATGGTTGGAGGGAAGTATCCAGACAAGTACTGATCTAGACAAAAAAGGGAAGATAGAGGTTAGAAAGCGGTAACCCACTCATCGCACAGTCTTGGTATGACATATCAGTGGTCTGCGGGCCATAGTACGGAATGCAAGGGAAGAAGTGCTCCGCACTCTTTCTGGAGAAATCGTAGGGAAAAGCGGACTGTGAGCTGTCTGCAAATGGTTATTAAACGGAATAAATATTAAAAGAAAATACCGGTAGTGCCGCATTTGTTCCGCAGAATTCTCGAGATGGAGCTCACTGATGGGACGTTATATTTATCACAGATTTCGTTCTCGATCAGTCGGTCCTGCAAGGAAAAGTTGTAGACTTTTATTAGTATTTAATGGACCCACTGGGCAAGTGTACGTAGTCAACAGAAGCTTACCTTGATTTCCCAGGCGAACATACCGGGATCCTTTCTCTTCAGCATGCGAATATGTTCGACAACCTAAAATAGTTCCGTGAGCTCATCGATAAAAAATTAACTGTTCCAACCTTGGGCGTAGTGACTCTGGGCTTGCTGCCTCCAATAGCTCCCGGCATTACAGATCCAGTCTCAGCAAAGCGCGAGAGTATCTTGCTAACACATCCATGCGAAACCTTCAGCTCGCGCGAGATATCACATGGCCGAAGACCACTCTTTGCCAACTCCACAATCTTTTGTCGCCGGTGCCACGGAAGAGGCCTTCCGTTCACGAACACTCCTCCAAGTTGGTTAACCTCACCAGACGCACCGTCTACTTAAGGTCTACATGAAGTTGGCTCATAGGAAACACTTACCGTTTGATGCGGCCGCGTTGAAGTCAGTCGCACTTAGAGGAATGCCGGGATTCGAAGAAGTGGGAATACCGTAAGCGGTCATGGGAGCAAAGGCCTGGTGAGCAGAAGGAATCCAGAACGGCTGTGAGACCATCTGGATCGGAGCAACGGGCTGCTGGGAAGCATCGTCAAGGTGCCAGTAGGACGAAGACGGGTGCGCCGAAGTCATCTTTGCTGCTTCGTTGCACTTTCACTCTTCCGTGTGACCAAGTTTAGGTGCCCAAAAAGCGACAGAGATTACGATTAGCGGTCGGCCTCCGTTAGGACATCCGCCGATCGGTCACCGTAGCGCCTCCCTCTTTTGTAAACATTGGACGTTGCGGGAAGCTAACGAGCCACTGAGGTGGACGAAGAGTCATGGGAAAGCGAATCTCGTGGAGTAAAGTCCGCGCGAAGTTGGTGCTTGGGTGGTGTGAAGAAGCCGACAAGTGACTCTGACCGCTTAGTGACCTCTACGTTTAGTGACTTTTTCGCTTGTGATATTCAGATGAGGTCAGAGACGAGGGATAAAAGCGACGATCACTGGGCGGGATCACTGTAGAAGACACATGGATAAAACATATAAACGAAATAGTGCAGTAAAGGTTGCTGTCAGTTCAGCAGACTTTTAAAAAAGCAACGTTTTTTGCAAAGATAATAAATGCTAGTCTGAATTCTTACCGCATCTGTAAATGCTGCTAATAAATTGGAAGTGTTGAAGCGTTATTTTCACTAATATAAATCTTTCAAGGATCGCAGTTGATCCTATAAAGATTACTATTACGGCAGCATATTAATACTGATACTTATCAATCAGTAATACTTGTGAATATTGTGTTAAAATGGATAGGCCTAAACATGGTGTTTTGCTATTCTTGCGGTATACGGAAAAATTGAGAATATAGACAGTTAGTACGTTGATCAAATAAGTTTTATGACTTATCTGTTTTTGCCAATTTCATTCAGACTACATCTAAAAAGCCACGATGCTTGCAATTTCAGGTGGACGAAATTGAATGTTACCATATCAATGGGCTTACTGTCATGTGGATACTATGGGCTGTGTTCGCACCGTGTCACCTCTGTTCCAAGAATCAGCCAATTTCCTTGTCCTTAGCGAAGAGGAGCTGAACTGCTTGCCGACAAACGCTGGCCGCTTAATCCGGACGCTCACTTCCTTCCGTTGCTGCGGCAAATATTTGTGACTGCTCCATTGTTACGGTAGCGGCGAGGAAGCGCCAGGCGCTCGCCGAAGACAACGGATTAACCCTTTAGTGAGAAAGTTCGTCGCGTATGTTTGTTTTATGAATTACGACGAGTTAAGCCTTGCGGCGGTCAACAGACCCCGCTTGCGTCCCTGTTCACGGTCACTTCGACGACGCACTGATCGCCAGGCAGGTTTCAGCTAATCGTGTGAAGAGTTGCGACTTGTCGCGAGAATCGGGAACACGAGCTACCTGAAACGAAAGCAAACAAACACGCGCAACAGAGTCAGAGCCGGTGCGTTCCAAAGGAAACCGCCGATCGGATTTTGCGAAACGCATGATCAGCTCGCTGTGCTTTGCTGTATCAACTTACAAGGAGTGAAAACTCTTTGTCGATGGGATAATGCGTTGCCGTGTGTCCTGCTGGGGGCAAACAGGGGCTAAAGCGGATTATGCCCGAACGAGGGACGCTCCTGAGAACGTAGCGGAAGCGTGCAAGTTGGGCTCTGGCTCTTTCGATACATTCGTTAATTGTTTAATGTTCTTGGTCCATTTTCTCGCTCATATTACCATGGAGTTGACTTGATTGAAAAAGTTAGACGTTCTTCCACTCCCTGACAGGTAACCTCTTCCAAAACTATCTTTGCCTGACCACCGTGGCATACGCACAAAAATTTCTGATCAAAGATTTGCATATTACACCATTTAAAGCAACACGGAGCATCTGACATTCCATTATATTCCAATCCGCAAAACACCGACGTCATAAGGAAGGCACAATTTTTTCATCCGATTAATTTGGTAGAATATTTTTAGTCACATGTACAACCCTTCTCCACTTTCAAGGCTGAAAATATAGCAAAGTTGCTTGCAAATTTCGCTCTCTGAGTTCCCTGAAGGAAACAACAAATGATTTGAACCTTCATTTTGCTCTGAATGTGTGTGGCTATCTGTCTTGTCCCTATCAAGAGACGATAAAAACCGAAGTTGCCCGTTCATTTCGGTGCATTTTGAGTGTTTCGACTCGTGCGCTCTTCAACTCATTGTTCCGTATCCAGTTCCTCGTTTTTATGTTGTGTCGAATGCAACTCCATTTGCTAGACTAACAAAAAGCGTAAAAGGGTGAAGTGGCAATTTTGCCGCTCGTGTCGATTTTAAAGGAATCAATGCGGAAGGAATTCGTCCTATATGAAACGGGTTTTGTTTTATTTCATGCTATATTTCGTACTGGCATACGGTACTCTGGCGAAATATGGAAACTTTCGTTAACTTTCTTCAAATAACTCAAGCACTAATGAAATAGAAACCAAACAAATCAGTACTTTCTTGCCACTGCTTTTATGCTGATGCGCACTGGGATTTCTATATTGGAATTGATCGCTGTACTTAAAGTGAATTAATTGTAAAAACGAGCAAACTCACTTTGTTCGGCGTGAAAATGATTTTGATATGTCCTGTCAGATTTGCTAAAGAACGAAGAAGACGAAGAACGACGGTGATGAGTTTCACGAGTCGTATTATACAGATGGATCTATGAAGAATGTTTCGAGCAAATACGTATAACAAATACATACGCAACTTTATTTAACTTAAGCTCAACATCCGAGTTAGCCACATTAAGCGTCTGTCTGACTAACACTTATTTATAAATTAATGGATCGAGTTTATGATATCGCAACTAATGATCTTGTCCATGTCCTGCTCCTTGTAGATTTGAACTTTGCAAATGTAGTATTGACCGTTCTTCTTAATCTTTAGTTTCTGGTGATGCTCTTTGACACTGTCCAAATTGATGGTCTAGAGTATTTAGATTAATTCGGATTATGACTGCAAGACCTACCCTCTTCAGGTGCTCAGTCTGGACCACTTCCAGACAGATAGTAAACAGCTCGCCCAATCCGGTCACAGTTTGCTGCGACGTCGTACGGTGAACCTGTGTTGGGTACAGATACAGAAGATCTTTCGATCGTAGGTTGATTTCCTTCACAGCCGACCATTTCAGATGCTTAAAAAGGTTTGGAATGCAATTAAAAATTGTGTAATGGCGAACTCACAGAAACCAGTTCGCCGTATCCGTCGAATTCGTTGCGGTCCACAGTATCCGTAAAGACCTCCTCTGTGCGATCTCCAACCACAATCACACGCGAGACCGGCAGTCCGCCTTCGGCATTGTCCTCAGTCTCAGGCGTAGCATGGCTGTTCCACGAGCCAAGCACTTTCTGCAGCAATGCCTCAATACCAAAGGTAGAACTGTTCTTATCTTCCTGTGCGGCTTCACGGACTTCCACAAGTCCACTTTCGGTGACGTAAATTTGTCCTTCTTCCACGCCTTCTGGGGCAGCGGACTCCGTGAACCCAGGGCAGACGGCGACAGGAGCAACATGAGATTCTTCTTCCGTGAACCCAGGGCAGACGGCTACAGGAGCAACGTGGATTTCTTCTTCTGTGGGAACTCCAGGGCACACGGCGACAGGAGCAATACGGGTGTTTTCTTCCACTCCAGGACAGATGACCTGTTCCAAGACAAGCTTACGGTCGAGGCTGTCAAAGTCGTGCTCGCCATTTGCAACTCCGTTTTCCTCAGGGGCTGTAGGGCAAACCGCAACCAGACCGTCGTCGGTGATGATAACCTCTCCCTCGCCACTGACAACTTCTACCGTTCCATTTTCGGTCACAATAACGTCTCCTTCTTCTACGTGGACGATATCAGTAGCGCCAGGGCATTCGACCAGAAGGAGCTTCTGCTCAGAAATACCAGTATGAGACTCACTCTCGAGTACGTGTCCTTCGCTGGTGACGATCAGCTCGCTTTCGTGGTGATCCATGGAGGTGGCAAATATGAGAAACAGAACACTACGAGATGTGTGAAACAGCGAACTGCAAAATTTATGTCAACTTCAGCCGCTGATTCATTGAGCGTCATTCAGCGCCCGCGGACGTCCGTCGCGTTTTTTTAAAGTAGCCCGGCGTTTCGCACTTTATCTTCCGCCCTCTTGCGAAAGTTCGCCGTCCTCTCTCGGACGACATATCACCTTTCGCCTTGCGGTGTTCGGCGATCGATGGCGGTCGAAAAAGTGAAATGGAGTTAATGAGGAACTGGAGCAGACGCCGCATTGACCACTATTAACGCTTTTGGGACAAATTGGTCCAGAACGCAACAAAAAAGCAAAGGAAAAGACAGAGCGCACTCCGATAGAAGAAGAAACCCTCATTCACCTGAGCGATAGGGCCGACCAAAGCATAAATACAGGCTCACTTCCGTTTTCTGTGCATGCTTAATACTGGGCAATAATTCATGCGATGAAGCCGGGATTGCTTCGCCCGAATTGAATTTTCGCATTTGTGGTGCAGACGTGATGTTGGCGACTTTTTGCTCATCTTCTCATTATTGGAGCTGCAATCCGTCAATTTCGTCGTGACCCTTGAGATATTTTTGAGAAGTGTTGCGAAGTGTCAGTGCTAGGAGTGTAACGATTAGTGTGAGAGGACAAATACCAATGCTGAAATGCTGAAAATAATTCAATCAAATCCGAGACCATCTATTCGCCTTTCTGAGAGTGTCTCGCATTTTGTCATCATTCCGGGAATGTCATGCTCTACCCACCTTTTTCAGTTTTGCGATTACGAATCCATTTTTTATGCATTTCGAAGGCATCGCGTGAATCAAATACTTCCGGGAACTGGTGATACATATGGGAGACCACATGATGGCTGAGTGATTCAGCAATTGGCTGATGAACAACAGATGGATTTGAAAAACCGTTCCCAGTGGATCGTCTGTCCATCGAACATCCAAGATTGACAGAATGAGAAGAGCGACAAATATATACACAGATTAGAGCCACTTGTGAAAAGACGGTGCCGTCATTTTTCTCGCAACCTGCATGATTTGCTGCGTTCCACTGTTCAAACATCAACAATTGTCAGGGTGCCCAAGAAGTTATAATTAAACGGTTCCACTGCACAGTGTTCGCAGAACTGATTTATGCCTTTGCATTTCATTATTTATACAGAAGAGCGAAAATCACTCCAAAACGTTTGAAGAATGATTAATTTTTACAAAATAGGGCAGGTTTGCGGTTCATTTGTCGACTGGCTTCACATCCTTGATATTCACTCGGTCGGTCTTATCCCACACAGCGACATTGTAGATCCACTTCTTTCCGTCCTTCTTCACCGCACAAGGTTTTGCCTTCAACTGTTCATGATCGACCGTCTAAAAAATGTTTTACGAAAAACGATTGATGACAGAAAACTCACTCGTTTCAGACAGGCTCCCTGTCCCACCTTCAGGTCCATGTCATAGACACTTCCACCCAACGTCTTGTTGAATTTCAGTATTTCAATTGGGACAAGATTCAACAGGTCTTTTGACTGTGCGTTGATCTCTTTTATGGCAGCCCATTGGATTCTCTAAATAAGGTGGCTATGACAAATTGAACTGAAATCGTTACCTCCTTCAGCTCTTGATCGGGGTCTTTCGGTTCCTCCTTCTTTTTACCTCCGAAAAGACTGCTGAAGAGACCCGCTTCGATGAGCACGACAAGTAGAAGAAGGATGAAAGAGAGCAACACTTTCATAGCGCTTCCTGAGCTGAAAAAGAAATAACCGTTGACAGAAAAGACGTGGTGAGCGATGTGGCGAAGGAAAAACACCAAACTGGTGGCTCGATATAAGGGCGCGTCACAATGAGTTCGCTGTTGACAGTTCGCGATGCCAAACAGGTTTTAGCCGTGTTGTTCTTAGTTTAAAGGCTTAGACATCGGCAGAATCAATGCTATGAAGGAAACGCAAACAGTGTTCGTTAAGTGTTTAGAGAGATGACTGTTGGAGTTGGTAAGAACGACCTGCATAAGTCCTTAAAAAAGTCCTCTACATTGTCTGTGGCATTTGCCCTGTCTCCTCTTTTATTGATTTATGAATCAGAGGCGTAAATAAGGATATGGGAAGTGTGGTCAACCATTTGCATCTTGAAATGGATTTGTTTAAGTGTGTATTTATCAGCTATATCTTTGTTTGGTTCGTTTGTTAAGTTCATTTGTCCGTCCGCTCAACAGCATCTCCTCAAGCATCTCTTTTTGGGTAACTGCAAAGCGTCAGACAGTTGCCCTTTGGCAATTGACCTTCAGAAATTCATGATATTGGGTCGATGAGAACCATTTTCCCAAGAGATCATTGTGACAGTCATCTCCGCAATTTCTTTTCTTCAGTGCTAAGAGGAGCTGAAAATCTCGAAACATGACATTCAATTCGATCTCCTGGGTGCTTGCGTACGGAAACTCCTGTGCTGGTGTCAATCATCCAATTACAATGCCACTGCCGTCCCCAAAGTGATTTATCTGCCGTCACCGGTGATGGTTTTTTTCGTCGGTTAAAACTGTTGGTGCTTTAGGATGCTTTTAATAAACAGTCGCATGAGTTTCAGCAGAAATTGAGTCGTTTTTTTTCCATCAGCTGCATGTGGTATGCGGATGAGCAATGCCAGCCGCTTCTCGCATTGATAATTGTGGTTGTCGGCGACATAGTGATGTCCACATGCACGCTGATGTCGAGAGTCATTAGTTGAACACATGTTTAGTTGGTGGCTTTGCAAAATTGCTAAAAGGCGCCGTTCGCAAAAGTGCAATGTCAACAGCACTATGGGGATATTTCAAACAAGAAACAGATTAAGACGAATAATTGGAAAGCTGTGAACTCTCTGGTAAGGATTGTGAATGGACGATAAATCAGCTCGGACACTGAATAAGGCTCTCTTAAACTGCAGATGGCTGCGCAGATGAACATCACATCACCGCACAAACAATGTTCCTGTATTCCCACAAAAAAATACTGTGCATACTAATAAAGCAGCTCTTCGGATAAAATATGAGGGGACCGCCTGAAGGCAAATATTATAAAGCGTGCGCAATCCTACGGAAAACCCTTTTTAAAAAAAGAACAGAATACGTTCGATTGCTTGGAACTGCTTGAAATGCAACAATATATGTACATAAAGTTGAAATGCAAATTCTATTGCTAAAGCTGATCGCTGATTTTACCGTTGGTCTTGACTGGAATATGTGTTAAGTTGCCGATGTTGCGGTTATTTCGAATAAAGTCACGCGCGATGTGGCGTTACTTCTCTCGGCTCTACAGAAGACTGGTACACTTTCAAATCGTTTAATTTAAAAATATAAACGTTTTTAGACCACGAGGTCATATTATCGAGAGTGTGATATATGCCCGGGAACTGGCGGTACCCGTGAAGAAATACCGGAAATACCTGAACGTGAAGATCCAGAGGTGCAGCTAAAGGTGATCATGGCAGATAAGAAAGAAATCCGCTTTTCCATGAAAACAAGGACTGCATTGAGCACGTTGATGAAGTCGTACGCTAACTGTCAAGACCTCGATGTCAGCAGCCTCCGATTTGTATTCAATGGCCGCCGTATCAGAGAAAGTGACACGCCGTATCTACATGCCATGCGCGATAACGACGAAATCCATGTGTTTCCAAAACTTGATACTATCAGGCTGAGGGTAAACTTTTTCACCCGCACTAAAGAAATGCACGTCATTATGCGGTCAACTAGTCCCATGAGTGAGCTGATGCAGATATACGCCAATTACATAAGTGTCGACGTCAGAACCCTGAGATTCATACTTATATTGCCGCAGGATTCGGTTTACCTTGTTCGCGGATTCTGTCGAATCAAGGACACTGACACGCCAGACTCCCTTTACTTGGAAGACAACGACGAAATTCAGGCTATTCCGATATTAGGTGGTATACAGTTTCAGATAGCACATGAGCTTGCTCGTCAGAATCCTTCATCTGCTCCCACGATCTAACCGTTCCATTGTTGGTATAATTCTATAATAAATTTCTTCGCTGTAATCTGGAACTTCGAACGTATATTATCTCGTGTGGGGAGTAGAGAACGATTGCACGCACTGTTCTGACGGCGATGACTGGTGAGGCTGATGAGTAATACAGAAACCGCTTGGTCAGATGGGGCCTCTCTTTCGTTTATCCCCGCCATTCCATATCTTTGTCACACGGCTGGAGCGGCCTCTCTCCTGCACTGTTCTCGCTCGACCGTTCCTCTCTTCTCGAGTCATTGTGGTCGGTGGCAACCAACCGTCGGTCGTAAGTCCCAACTTGGCACTCTCAAGCGGTGGCAGTGTAACTCTGAAACCTGGTGCTTATATATGTTTGCTTGTTTTAATACAAGAGGCGTGTTACAGTTCTCAGCAGACATCCGTGTTTACGTGGGGTTCTTCTATAAGTGGCACTGGTATCACTGGGTTATTTTCGTTGACCTGTTATAGCCGAGGGAGCTTCCGCAGAGAAAGATTGTGCGCGGTGTTTTTCTGACAATCACCGGATCAGCGTCAATGGCTGATTATGGGGGAAGGCGCTTAAAGATCAAAGAAAATGCAGCACTTTGATGGCCTAGGGTAGCTTATACAATTAGGGCACATCTCTTATGAACGTCTGTTGATCTGCCTGTTTAGCGCACACTAGGGTTGTCGAACTCCTCAAAAATCTCGAACATTCGAATCGAGCCGTTCGATTCGATTCGACGATTCTCGAACACACGAATCGAGCTGTTCGATTCGATTCGTGAAAGTTCGAACACGCGAATCGA